>CAJUYG010001511.1:5742-30241 GCA_910591675.1 Galerucella calmariensis
GAGGTGATTAATCAGGGTGTCTAGGACTATGTTCCACAGAAGGGGTGATAAGACTCCTCCTTGTGGACATCCCCTCATGACCAGTCCTCTTACTGTGATGTCTTCTACATTGATACTTATTGCTCTACTAGAGAGCATCTTGAGTATCCATTCTCCTACTACCAGAGGTACATTCCTGGAGTTGAGTTGTTGGGTAATTGTTGGAAAGGTTGTTTTATCAAACGCTCCCTCAATATCTATGAATATACCCAGGGTGGATTCTTTGTTGTCCAATGATCTTTCGATTCTGCCAACCACTTGGTGAAGGGCCGAATCAGTGGACCTTCCCGGAGTATATGCATGCTGATTTGGATGAAGTGGGTTGTGAACTAGCACTTCATCTCTGATATACCGCTCGCATAACCTCTCCATTGTTTTTAAAAAGAACGATGTGAGACTAATTGGTCGGAATGCTTTTGGTAAGGTGTAGTCCATCCTACCTGGTTTGGGTATAAATACCACTCGTACTTCTCTCCACTTACTGGGAATAAACCTCAGAGCTAAAGAGGTTCTGAAAATTCCAACCAAGTGCGGCATAAGAATATCCATTCCCCATTGAAGTAGGGCTGGTCTTATTCCGTCAGGTCCTGGTGACTTGAAAGGGGAGAAGCCCGATATGGCCCACCTTATCTTGTCCTCATCAATTACTGCACTAGCAGATTGCCAGTCGTATTGTGAGGGTGTTGTTGGTACTTCCGTCCAGTTTGACGTTCCAGGAAAGACAGAACCTGGGAAGTGAGTTTCCATGAGAATCTCAGCGCTCTCTTGAAGGTTGGCGGCCTTGTCGCCATTTTCCCTTGTCAGGATGCCGATACTCTTATGGTGGTCGTTTGAGAGTGCCTTCTGTAGCCTAGAAATTTGTGGGAAGTCTTCGACTGCCTCACAATAGGCTCTCCAGGCTTCTCTTTGCTTTTGTCTACAGACTTTTTTGAACATTTGAGGTTGGCTTTATACATTTCCCAGTCCTCTTTGAGTTTTGTTCGTTTTGCCTTGTGTTTCTGACTTTATGTGGTATACTCGTAAAAATTATATTTTGAAGTTAGACTTTGACATTTTATCTTTATTTTTTACAATAAATACTCATTGTTGAAAGAAAAGCACGCTCTCTATATAAATGATGTCGTTGGAAAATTTATATTACGTCACAAGAATAGGCACGTTCTTTTATTCGCCGGTAGATCCACCAATCGACCAACTGCGTTTTTATATTCATTGGTGGATTGTTGTGTCGACTGTAGATTGAAAAAATGACGCGTTAATTTATTAAGTACTGTTGCATCAACCAAAATTGCTGATCGCTCCACACTCCACCGATGTATCGAGGTAGTGGATAGCGGTCAAAGAAATGGACGAATTAATAGAAGTAAATTTAAAATGTGGTCACAAGCTCACAAGGTATTGACAGCACTATTAACAGCGTCAGAAATTTAAACAAATTTCAAGTGGAACTATCAGATGAACTGCTACTCCGAGATCTAGAAGCTAAAATAATTACAACACCTTTCAAAAGGTGCTTTCGATTATTTACTTTTGGCTGCTAGTAGCAGCTCGTAGTGACTGAATTCCGTTCGTTTATTACCGGGCGTGACGCCTAGTCTCACCTTCCCCTTGCCCCTCAAGCACATTCACGGACATTAAATATTTGACGTTTGTCCGGTTTGACGTTTATTTAAAGGTTAAGATTGTGTCGATTACGATTTAATACTATTTAAACCTCACTAAAAATACCTAAATATGCAAAATTTTATTATCAAATCATTATAATTGAAAACTGGTCTTCTAACAACACAGGAAATTCATTGGCATTGGCACATGTCAGGTGGTTTTGAGGATCCTAAAAAATCGTGTTCGATTTGCTCAAAAGTCGTGACGACTGAGGCGTCACGCACAAGTGCTTGAAGCCCAAATAAACGAAAGCAACAAAAGTATCTTCATTCATTTCGTCAATTTTTTCTAATAACAACAATCGACTAAGAAATAGATTGTCAGTGGTCAGATGATTTGAACAACAACAACTGCGTTTTTTTTATGTGTCACTGATGACTCTAACATGTCGTTGCAGCGGAGACTGACGTCATTCAACCAATGGTGGATAAATGATGTAAAAAAGTGCCTAATTTGTTCAGCAAATCTTTCTTTCAAAATTATTAGTAATAACAAAAATGTTTAAATTTTTAGTGAGTTTCAGCTTAGTGGTTTTATTAGAATGTTCAAGTAAGTATAAGCTGTAGTAAATTCTGCTTCATTGTATTAGCTTGGCTGTTGTTTAAGTTTGTAAAAATTTTAGATTCTGCAAATAATAAAACCCAATATGAAGTGCCCTGTAATACTAAGTACCCTTACGGTGACGAGTTACAGTTTAATGTTAACTTGCTAGACAATAATACAAATCCATTTCCATGTGAAGAGCAAATTGGTTTAGATGAACGTCTTGGTAAATGTCCCATTGAATTGACAAATAATACGTCGGTATTGGTAAGTATGACATTAGGTATTAATATTTTGATATAATTATTTTCCATTAGTCATACGTACTTGTTAGTTTATATTGAAGATATTTCCCATGTCTATTATTCAATTATTCACAAGGTTTAGTTAAGATACGAGCTGTCTATTTCATCGACACCAAACAAACTCACTTTTAAAAATAATTTTTCTTTTTAAACTACACGACACTGGTCACACACACACACACACACTATTGATACAATCGGTTCAATATACACTTCCCAATTCACAAACGAGAAATTTGACATATGACTGAAAGAAGAGACAGAATAGGATGTCACATTTCATTTTCAAATTATAAAAGTCTGGAAGATAAAATAATAGAAATTGATACAACACCACACAATATAATACAAAAATAGATTAAAAAGTGTAAGCATAAAAATCTTTAAATTTGTTGCTAAAATTTCATATTAGGTATGTATTTGACAGATGAGATATAATTCAAGACAATTTTTACATCTAACCTGATTGTCCCGAGTTCACCAAATAATTAATTTTTATTACCAGATGCAACCAATGGGTTGTTATTTGAAAATGAATTGAATACAAAAGCTATTTAATTTTTACAGAATCCTTATATTGACTGTCCAGGGTATGCCATAATTCCACCAATAGAAGAATTAGCTTCTTTGTCATATCAAAAACCGAATCCAGAATTACAGTGTAAAAAGTGTGATTTGAAACTTACTTCCGATAATTCAGCGGTAATTGTTAGTTGTTCTAATTGTTTTGATGTACCTTCACCACACCGGCCGGCAGTAAGTTCTAATAAACATCACCATTAGTTTTACCCAATATTTCATTGTTTTACATCACTTTTTTTATTTAGAATAAAACTGAGAAAAACGTCGTGTACAAAGTATTCTTCATAGAGATTTCAAACTATACCACTGTAGACGTAACAGGAACAGAATTTTTTAACCCATCTTGAAGTATAGTCACATTTACAAACTGCATCCCTGTCTTGTTGAGGTTATGTTTATTTATAAAATTTAAAGAAAATAGTCTGTCAGGAATTATTAGGTAAGTCTTGAAGTAGTATTAATAAGTATAGAGTGTAGAATTGCTTGTCATTTTGACAAATCTGTAAAATTACAATAACTTATTTTTCTCAACAAAATTGGTAGTGACCTAGAAATGTGCATTTTAAATTCTCATAAGTAAACTTCAACACTCCAAACGATTGTTATACAGTTACACTAATTCATAAGTAAGTCATAAAACTATTTTTAAATCTGCAATATTTTATTTGGTACTTAGATTGTTGTAAGGTAAAATGTGTTAGTTGTCTCTATTTTTTGACCAATACCCTTGATAATAGGTCTGTTCCAACCGCAGTCAGAAACTGTAAGAAACGATCAGAGAATAACTGGTCACGTCAAACAACGAGTTTACATTCGCGTAATTCCTATCACTGATTGCGATGGTCAACTATTCTCTGATCATTTCTGACAGTTTCTGATTGCGGTTGGGACAGACCTAAAAACTAAGTACATATTGTTTGGGATTGATTGTAATGAACTTCAACCTTTAACATTGAGTCTCAAACTGCATGGAAGTCATATGCCTCTCCACCAAGTTTTTCTTCCTTATTTGTGAATTTTGTTACTATAATGTTCAACTTGTCGGAAAACGGCAAATCTCTCACTATTTGCTATTTCCAAACTAGAAACAATAATTAAAAGAACATCTTCATTACCTTATTGGACATTTTTGTAATGTATTAAACATGTATAAATTTTATATTCAACGTGACTTTTTGTTCATTAGGTCCTTAGTATTATTGATGTGGTTTATTTATAAGAATCTTCATTTATTATAATTTCTTTCAGCATCTCAGATTGCTAAGATTGGACTCTGAAAGTAATTATTATAAGAACATTTTTACATGCACCGCATAAATAATACTAAGGACCCAATAAATTTTCAAGACATTCAGTCGAAATATCACAAGATGGAATCGTTAAGTTAATAAACTTCAATTGATTTACATTTTTTGACCTACTTTCCTTTATTGTACTCTTTTTTAAAAAAAACGTACAAGTGGATGTCAGCATGTATATAGCAATGAGGGAATTTTCATTGTAATTTTCCATCATTATTTTTGCATAGGGGCTGAAAAATTCAAACATATCATAATAGACCAGTGTCGATAATTTTTGAAACAAAAAAAAACTGTAGGATAAAACCCATTAGGAATGGAGGGAAATGTGATAATTGAAAAGAAAAATACATTATTACGGGCGATCCGAGTTCGGTAAGTGGGAGGGGGTGAGTATTTTAGGGTAAAAAATGGTTTATATCGATTCCCGGCAAAACCACAAGTCCTATGGAAAAAAGTTGAATAGCAAAGTGTGGGTAATAGAAAGATCTACAAATTTTGTATACTCAACTTTTTCACATAACCCCAATATTTATGTGAAAAATTCAAATAACCAAGTTTTTTGTTTTTTATTTCTTTTCCGAAAAAAAAAATTATACAAAGCTTACCTTATTATGTCCCAAATACACTGTAATTTATTTGATTTCAAATATCAATTTTTTCACCTCATTTTGACTTCATATCAAAAAAGCACCCTAATTTTCAATCGAAAAGTCAAAATATCAGCTTTTTCCAAAAAGTCGGTGGGCTTTTTGTTCGTTTAAATCTCTACTTTCTGATAGTGTGAAAAAAAAATACATTACTATGGTAAATGTTCTCAGAAAATGCAAAAAAAATGAAAAAAACTCGAATTCGAAGCTTTTTTAACTACTATGCACAATTTCATCAAAAAAAAATGTAATTGCTGCAATTTTTTCGAGTTAAAAAGTTTATTCATCCAATTCGAATTACATTAATGTCATACTCCATTCTGATTAATACTCCATTCTGATTTCGTTATTCATTATAATATTTTAAAAAACTTTAATCTTGTTATTTATGATTACATTATTTTAAATTGTATTCACTTATCCATTGGTTTTTGTTTCTTTGATGGCATTTCTTAATCGTTAGATTCGACAAACCTTTCCAACTCTAGTTGATTTTCGAAATCTTCAAGACAATCACCTATTTCGTCTCTAATGTTATTTCCAGTCTGCATTGGCTCTTCATCCACAATTTCATCTGAATAATTTACTTTCTCGTAGGTTTTTTCTTCCATATTGGAGCAATTTTCAGAACCATGACAATTTGTACATAAATTTGTGAATGTTAAACCATGTTATCGGCAGCCACATTTTAAACTGTTACACCCAGTTTCACAGCTGCAGCTGCAGTTTTGAGCAATATTTCCGGAATTGAATCCTTTTCTATAAATTTGGGCATAATGCCACGTTGATGCTGCTTCCAGCCCCAATCTGTTGCTGTCAATTCGTTGCCCAACCAAGTTTAAAGCTGATAATATGCCCTGTAACAATGCTGTTCTGCTGCTCGTTCTGTGGGTAGGAGGTTTGCCAAAATGAAGGTTGATTTAATTTTTTCCACTTGATTTTCTTTAAACCTTGATTGACTCAGTGTTATTTTTACATTTTTAAATAGATTTAATTAATTGTGATCCATTTTTTAGGTTACATTACTTTAAACCCACATCTTTATGAAACGCCATAAAATGCGCAAAAATCTACCGTTGGTCACTCAGGTATATAAATTATCTTAAAACAGCCATAAATAGGCATTTACAAATCATATTATTTAAAGAAGATTCTACAACTTTTTCAAAATATTGTAGATGTCTTATTAAATATTAACTTTATTAACTTGTTTGTTTCTTAATATAGTAGTGTATTTCGATTTGCAATTCTTTCGTCTATCAATGTAACATGAAATCTTACGTTTTTTGAGTAATTGAAGTGTAAATTTTAATAAATAGCTTAAAAGTGTACCTAATGATCAAAAACATTTCGAATTCAAGTTTTTTGCATTTTCTGAGAACATTTACCATATTAATGTATACCTATTTTTTTTCACACTATCAGAAAGTAGAGATTCCAACGAACAAAAGGCCCACCGACTTTTTGAAAAAACTAATATTTTGACGCGAGACTTCGATTGAAAATTAGGGTGCTTTTTTGATATTAGTCAAAATGGGGTGAAAAAATTAATATTTCAAATCAAATAGATTACAGTGTATTTGATACATAATAAGGTAAGTTTCTCTCTATGCGTGAACAAAACTTTTATTTTTCAAATGCTTAAAACTTAATTCTCCCATTTTTACCACTAAAAACAAAAAGCGCCAGTCGAGTAATCTCAAACACTTTGGGGTAGGGGATCATAATTGATTTTCAGCTTTGATGACTATTCTAGTAAATGATTGGGTCTATTGAAAAATATTTTTTTTTGTCCATTTTTTGCGGAAATACTTTTTCTTGCAGTAACTTGGAGCTAACATAATCATTGAAGTACAACTACTGATTTTGATATTTGGAGGGTCAAAATACTGTGACTATCTAATTCCTTGTTTCCATATGATTTGCTCTATTTGTCTTGCAATGTTTTTCTTCTCTTCTTTTTGTACCTAAATTATATAAACTGATCTTTTTGTGCTTTGAAATATGAAACAATACGATTGGTCAAGCTATATATTTCCTTGTGATTAATTATACTCTACCTATATCAGTACATATGAATTTAACCGAGAATTTTAACTGTTTGTGAAGTTGGAGTTGGTAATGTCTTACGATACATTCTGTGATTTTAGTGATGTGTACAGTTAAGTACTTGCTTTTTTTTTAAATTATTTATTGAATGTATGAACCCCTTTCCAGTTAGTTTGGCTCAATCATATAAACATTGGTATTAGGAAATTTACAGAAAATAGATAATAGAAATATAAATTTTGTTTTCACCTTATTGATTAATACAAGGCAAATGATTTTTATTGCGTAGAAGCATTGAGCGAAAAATTATGAAGAGACGCAACTTAATGGTAATTTACGTTTGCTATGATGGCTCAGAAATTCAGTCGGCGCGACCGACGTTTTGGTTTCTAGTTTTTTGTGAGAGTTTCCTTGCGAATTTCAAATATCTGTATTTTTTGTCACTCTGTTCCTTTTTGTGAACAATATTGTTTTTCAGTGTTGATAGTGGTGACGTTTTAGTTCAAATATGACAACGGCAAGTCTTAGGTGTGTGTATAAAAACTGCTTCATAGTCCGGGGAACTTAGGTTATACAAAGGGGAAGAATTCCACTAGAGATTTTACTTTTTTAAACAAGAGTATGTAGTATAGACTACTTTCCTAGATTTGTGAGAAGATTCTGATCGAGCTTGCAAGCATACCTTGGATCACGTGAAATGCAACAGTTTTTCGTCCATAATTTTTTTAGATTTGATTGTACAAACAAATTGTAGGTAATTTTATACACTGTAAGATGCAATATTTAAAAAAAAATTCTTTTTCCACTACTTGCTGTGAAATTGACAATAATTGCTCCCTCTAGCTAACTGAGAAGTTGAGTTTCCCTATTAGTTGATAATTTTTTATTATTAACCTAGGTCAATAATGGAAAAATTCAAATATTTTGAGAATTCAGGAAGAGTGGTTCAACAAAAACTAACATAATTTTGTATACCCAGGAGATTGTCTTTAACACATTTGCTGCTTGCAATTACCTATAAATATAAAATTATTTGAATTTAAATGCCATTAGTTTAAAATTCGCGATCAACCAAAAATGACTGATGACACAACGAGTACGTTCATAATATATCGAAATGCAAAGAGTCCCTTAATAAGCTGGCAAGAGACAACACAGTGTCTCTAGTATGGGTGCCGGGACATGAAGGGACTGCTGGTAATGAATTGGCGGACCAGCTAGCTAAACAAGGCTCTAAAGGAGACTTTATAGGTCCGGAACCGTTCTGTGGAATCACAAAGGATTACATAAGAGGGGAAATCCGGAACTGGCTAGACAAAGAACACCAAATTAAATGGAGGTTGACAGAAGGTCATCTTCACACAAAAAGTCTACTGAAAAAGGTAAACAAAGAACTCTCAACCAGTTTATTGAAACTGAGCAAGAGACACTTGAAGACAGTAACCGACCTGGTTACTGGACATTGCACTCTAAGGAAACATTTGTACAGAATGGGAATAGTCAGTGAACCTTTCTGTAGGAAGTGCGAACTAAGGGATGAAACACCTATTCATATATTCTGCTCATGTAAGAACTTAGAAGGACTCAGACAGAAGCATTTTGGAAAGGAAACTATACAACCATCAGAACTACTTAAAATCCCCCCAAATAAGCTAGTGGCCTATATAGAGGACACGAAACTTTTGGAGTGGAAGTAGATAACATTGGGAATGGTACAATGACTTAGGTCAAGTGCCCGGGCTGTTGAGCACAACCCAAACGTTTGAATGAATGAATGAAATATATCGAAAACTGACAGTGTACTTGTCAGTCAGACGGAGTAAACACTTCTCGTGGTGCGTTTGTTAATTATTTTCAATTTTTATCTCAAATTTGACTTAACGTTGTTCTTCATGGCTGGGAAGTTCAAAGTTGTGATGCCTACCATAACTTCTTTAATATTCTATCATTTTTTAGTTAATGAAACATGTTTTACTATCTAAAAATAAAGCTTTGTCTTTTACTATACATGTTCTCGACATTGTCTCTTAAATTAAAATTTCCATTCTTGACAATAAAAACCAACTAGAAAAACTCCACACCAATAAATATAAAGCAAAATAGTTTGTGAAAACAAAAACTGGATTAACTCAAGATAAGTTATCTGTGGATAAAACTATACGTGGTAAAACGTTTGTCCGCAGTTGTTAAGTTAGGATATCAGCAGTGCAATATGTTTTCATTAAATTAGAAATTTTGGAAGTGGTGGGACTCTCTAAGTGGCAGCACCCTCGTGCGTTCAGAGTGCCCATACCCTGGTGCCACCACCGTACAAGCTCGATGTATGTGGGGGCTAAGACAGAGGCAGGGCAGGATGAAACGCAGCACGAATCGCTATATTGATTGAGCCAAGCGTCTCTTTGTAATTTTTCACTCAGCGGTAGAAGGCAAAACAAGTTTTTCCAATTTAAATTGTTAATTCGTAAGTATTTCAACTAATTTGCATAACTGAGTTAGGCATGCTCAATTCAAACAATTCAAGTACCGGACCATTGTATGAGTAGAGGTCTACTTAAACAATGCTTTGACGTTTCTTAAGTAGCATCTCTCAAAATTATTTTAATGCTCAATACTTGAAGTTAACAGAAAATCTTGCTACTCCCATATCAATGTTATTGTAATACTAATTGGACCAAATTCAATGGAACGGGTCTCATTTGTGTGGATGAATGGGGTATATTTTAGATAACATATTAAAATGACGATTTTGCTCATTTTCAGGGTATATTAGATATTTTTAGTGTGATTTGAATTTCAGTTCCAATTATATCAAGTCTAAATATCGATTTATTCAGTCGTTCACACTAATAAACTTTGGAATTTATCAAAATTTGGTCAAGGTGTATTGATCTTATGAAAAGATCTCCATTTATTCAGTGGTGCCCTCTGGAGTGGGTGGGCAGACAAAACTGGACCACCGATTACAAATTCTCTATGCTATTCTGATACAACACAATTACTCGAGCTTGCCATTTTTACAGCTGCACAAAATTAAAAACCCGATGATATTCAGTTTACGTTTTTTACTCTTGAACTGACCACCGTGTCCACTCCGACGAGCTGCCACTGAATTTGATATGTTGTGGTAATGTCGGCCATTATTTTTAAATACAAATAAATAGTCACACCCTTCCAAACTTCCCTAATTACTTGTCGCATCTTTTATCGTAAAACCTTACATGATGATTTTTAATTTAAATAGTGGTCAAAATATTGCCATATCAAACATTGATGGTTTTATTTGACACATATTATCTGCAAGCTTTCATCCTTCTTACCCTCCATCAGTAAGTATTCTGAAAAAAAGTGTCCCATGAGTTACATTTACCTATTTGGGTGTCTTTAAACCTTTTTGTCTTTCAAGTATCTTCCCATCTGCTTTTCAGTTTCCTCTCACTATGTACATTCCAAATTCTTAATTCGACAATCTCCTTATTTGATTCGACCTTCTTTATAACCTGGATCTTCGATCATTAAATAGACCAACAGAAGGTTTAAGGTTCGAAACAACTATTAGTTTTTAAAGCATTGTCAGTGGTAGATTTTTCAAAGAATTGACATTTTTTTATGAAAATCAATCTCGGATAATTTATGTAATATATTTCATTTACGAGTCCAGAAAAAATACTTTTTTCGTCTGAGGCGTGCAAGTACGGAAAAAGCATTTATGGATTTGTAATGAACTATAATTCTCATTATACCTTTCTGAAAACAAATGAGTATTGACTGAAAACCTTTATTTTACAAATATCAGCCTATGGCTTATATATAATTGTTAATTTTTATTAAAGAAAATATTTATAGGTACTAAGTTGATATAAATATACACTCCTTCAGTTAGTACTTCGTTTTGAAAAATTCTTGAGCTGGATGGGATATTAATATCGTGAACTACAATGTCTTCGATTGTTGACTGAGCTTTTCTATTAGATTTAAGGACTATTTACACACATCAGTTCCGTATTAATGCCGTGTCAGTTCTGAGTATCAGTGCTTACCGTGCTTCTTCAGTGGTGACAATTCACACACATCCGTCTGTAGTCCGTACCCGGTCAGTAGTTTCTTGCTTTTAGTGAAATATCAGAATTCAGAGATGGCCTTTTTCACTGATAAATCATCAGTGAAATACACAAAATATATTTCCAGATTTTCATATAAATGACGTATAACTGACACTGAAGCAGCACTGATGGTAAAAAACTTCACTGCGCCGAACTTGTTTAAACAAGCTTATGTGAAACTATGAAAACTGGAACTGGAACTGATGACTGGAACTGATGTGTGTAAATAGTCCATTTTAATGGTGTAGATCAATAATAATTCAAAACACTGATATCTGAGGTCATAATACAATTTTTAATAAGTGTTGTTAGGGGAGATATACAATAACGCATTCTTGCCCACTGGAAGGTCATTTTGCTCCTCTATATTGTAAATAACGAATTTTGACACTGTTTTGAAGGACGTAAGTAACAATTACCCAAAGGTATCGATTGTCATATTGAGGACGGTACTGTATAAATTAAAAATTTTTCATTATATCTCCAGTCGTTTGAGGAAGCTACTGTGTTAGCGAAACGCGTCACAACTCTTAGTTCAATATAATCTAGATTTTAACAAACTAAATTGTTTTATTTCATCATTTAGTACAATTATTTCAATTATGAACATTATTTCCAAATTTTTGATAAATGTTTTTCCTCAATTTGTATGAAATATTTTGACTCCATAATTTTTCCATCTCTAACCTGGCTTCGTCATATTGTTGACGCTTTCCGCTACTATTTTGAAATAACAAACCTTCTCATCGCCACTTTTAGTCATTGTAAATTCACGTGCCATTCCATTTTGTAAATCAGGAATAGTAATAATTATGACTTCATGTCTTAAATCAACAGTGTCCATTTTCATTGCACAGAGTTCACTAGAACGGCATGCTCCAGCAATTCCCATTATCATTACAAACTTCATAATTGAATAAATATCATCAGTGGCTTCAAATAGAAATTTATTCACATCTTCCCTGTCAAACACATTAGTTTTTTTACGTTTATATCCGTCATTCCATCTTTTTAAAAATGATCGAAGTTTGGGATTCTTCCTATTCGGGAATCCAACCAAACCAAACCTAACCTAACCGCAGTTTATTTTCTGGGATCGTCTATAGTGAACTAATTGAAATAAACATACAAGTCCACTTCTTCCTCCTCATTGTCCTCAGTGAGTTCAATTGGCAAATAACGATCCTCAACAAAACTATTCTATAGATCACTGGCTAACATCATAAAAACAACCAATGGACCCTGATTGATCGCATTGACTTTTTTGAGAAAAATATATCTTTCCAAATAGCCCCCCAAAAAGTCTTTTTTGCGATTGGCATATGGATCACCAGCTTTTGCATGTCGCCTTAAAAATATGAAATATTTTCTTATCATATCGATAATTAAAATATAATCATATTAATGATTAAAACATGGAGTATTATCACGAACTCTCAATGGAATTTGTATGGACACCAGTTTCCGGATTCTTGAAATGGTTGACAGTTAAATGATTATATTGTTTCAATAATTCAAACCACAGTATATGAACCAACCAGTAGTATATCTCTCATAAATTTCATTCATAAATTGCCAGAGCTTTTGATAACCTTGAACGGATCGTTTTACGATTCATTTTACCATAGGCGTAGGTGCATACGTTTTAAAATGACTTGAATATGTTGAATGTTTTTTCTTAAATATCGTAGAACAGTACACTGATGAGTTAATAAAACAATAGTCTTATACAAAATATTTATTGGTTTTTCCATATTACAATTTTCATTTTGTTATGATTTTTAAAATTTGTATTGACAAATTTTAATGTGTAATATAGTCGTACCCTGAAGAGAAGTTTTATTAAATATTTTATTGGAAAATCAACACAAGGATGTACAAACTCTGTTGTTTGACTAATATTTATAAGTGATTCAACAATATTATATTCCGTAGCAACTTTCTCAAAATTCATTTGGAATAATGTTTCTAATAATGAGATGAATTGTACAAAATTTTCTTGCGGCCTATTCAAGTTTCCAAAAGTATCCTTATTCGTATTTTCATAAGCTCTAAGGTCTAAGGTAACAGTATAAAGACGAATCGTCTAAATTCTGAATCGCTTGTAAATACGTCTCACATACGCTGCATGTATGAATTTCCGAACATTTTTTAATTAAATAACCACAAAATTGGAATCGGAATAGCCTTTTTTAAAAGAAGTTTTCTTTGATGATGTTGCATAATCATGTCTGGTTCAAAATGAGCACCACATAAACGATGACTACTATTGTATAGAGTTTCTATTTTTGGCATCAAGTCAGGCCTATCGCATGCTTCGAGCCAAACTTAGCTCTGAAACAAAAACAACAAATTAAATCAATGCATGAAATTAAGGCTCATAAATGAAGATCAAATAATAAAGTATTATACATTTCGTATGAAAATACAAACAGTTTCTCACCTTTCTGAATCTTTTGGAAAACGGTAAAATTTTTCATCTCAATTATAATATTTATTGTTACATCCACGAACTACGCACATACTACCCGATTTCTTCTTTTTAATGGTATGCATTGCTTATAAACTATAAATATAATACCGAAAAGACGTAAAAATATAAGCTGTAATAATAGTTATTTATGTAACTAGTGTGTAAAGTAGCCTTTTTTTTGACGAATGTGAATATTGTCGACAATCACGAGTCGAAAAAAAGGTCTTTACACACGAATTGCATACAATATTTTTTCTACTAGCGAATATTTAATTGAAATACAAAAGTTTAATAGTAATTTTCTTTACGCACTAGTGCGTAAAGAAACATACTTTACGCATGCGTAAAGTAAGTTAAATTTTTCTTTAGAAGAGTCTTTTTATAATAATCTGAAATAACATCATAGTTTTATAAAAATATTCAATTCCTAAATATAAAATACAATTGCTTACTCTAGGTATAGTCAGAAGATCTCAATTTAAATTTTAAATGTCAGATTCAATTCACAAAGAAACTCACCGCCAACTTATACCTATTTACCGTATTATTTCCAGTACTCAATAATTATTTAACAATAATTATTAGGTTACTTTACCGAATTCTATTGGTTTCTATCTTCAATTTATGAAAAAAAACTTAGATTTATTAATATCTGTTTATTATACCTATATTTTCATAAGACTAGATATCTATAACTACATACATATTGGAATTTTTTCTTTACGCACTAGTGCGTAAAGTAAAACTCTTTACGCACTAGTGCGTAAAATAAAGTTTTACGCACTCGAAAATGTGTCTAAAGTACGTACTTTACACACGGTAGTAGAAAAAGAATTTTATTCGCAAATTCACGACGTTGTAGGTCACAGAGAGCTCGGCAATGTGACGTCACGAGATAACATACTGGTTCGTTCATATACTGTGATTCAAACCATAATATGCTCCCCAACAATCTGAATAAATAGTTGTCCCATCCTCAATATGATCTATTATTTTTAAGAGAGTATCTGCTGTGCGATTCTCCACAGCAACAATGAATATTGCCCCAGAACCTCTCATATCCTCCAAATATCCAAGCACCATCAACTTGATGTCCTCGATGGTATTTCCTTTTTCTAAATATGGATTTATCTATCTCGACAAAGCATTATTCAAATTAAAATAAGACCATACATGTAATGCAAAAAAATAGTTCATGTAAAAATAGATACTTACATCTTTCTCGGACCTCCAATTCTAGAGGCTTTTAAAACAAATGCATCAAAAACTACTCCTCTGCAGAAGCTACCCCAATCAACAAGGGTTTGTTGAGCCATCCTCAACTCATTCCTCATTCTTCTTAGAGGATCTTTATTCACCTACATGTGAACAAATGCCAAAATTTTTCATAAAGGCAAGTGGGAATTTGAAAAAAAAAAGATTTGTATCGAATACCGATACCTCCTATCTTCCTCTATGAAGAGCATGGAATATTCACTCCATAAGCGTTATGAAGACTTTATTACAGCAAATTATTCGTGGGAGTAGGTACGCCAAAAGCACGGTTTCTGAAACTGCAGTAGCAGTCTTTGCTTAGTACCATTCTTGACGTATTGATACCTCTTCTCTGATTTTTCTGGCAGCTGCGACAGACCAGCGATATTTTCTGACTCTTCTATATCCATTTGGCTGTTATACTTATTAATAATTTCAATTCCTTTCAATTTTTGATAATAAAAAGTCAGCTTGACGTTGCTGTTGAAATAACAATGCTTTATAAGGTGTTTTCGATTATTTACTTTTGGCTGCTGGTAGCAGCTCGTAGTGACTGAATTTAGTTCTTTTATTACCGGGCGTGACGCCTAGTCTTACCTTCCCCTTGCCCCTTGAGCACATACCGAAAAGTATGAGCTTCAAGCCACGGACATTGAATATTTGACCAGTTTGATGTTTATTTGAAGGTTAAGATTGTGCCGATTACGATTTAAACCTTACTAAAAATATCTAAATTTGCAAAATTATATTATCAAAAACTATATAAATCAAAACTGTTCTTCTAACAACACAGGAAATTCATTGGCGTTGGCACATGTCAGGTGGTTTTGAGGATCCTAAAAAATCGTGTTCGTTTTGCTTAAAAGTCGTGACGACTGAGGCGTCACGCACAAGTGCTTGAAGCCCAAATAAACGAAAGCAACAATTGAAACCGGTCAAAACTGTCCATAATTTAATCCGAAAAGTTTTGAAAAAATTCATAAAAACCCATGAATAAATTGTGCAGGTTGGAGAAAAAAATCTATTTCACCGGATGTCAATATATTTACTAGTCAAGAAATTTAATGGCAGCCATCGCTGTCGCTCGGGCGCAAAGTCACTCTCTACTAGTAATTGTAAGAACTATTTCGGTACCGTAAATAGGCATGTTTTCAGTAAGGTATAATGAAACAATAAACTCTGCACATAACTATGTACTATAAAAATCATTTATAGCTTTAACAGTTTTGTTATTTTTAGAACAAAATGTGGCCACGTACAGTGAGACGAGCTTCATTTACAACATTAAACACCTACCAAAGAATAATCAGAAGAGCCTCGAATATACCCAAAATTAAAGCAAATACCGAAAGTTCGGACATCCATTTATTGAAATCAGGTGAAAACTATCATGGATTTTTGACGAAACGTATAGAACTCATACCAGAATTTAGAATCACAGCAGTTTTTTTAGAACACGAGAAAAGCAAAGCCCAATATATGCATTTATATAGAGATGACACCAACAATGTATTTTCAATAAATCTTCGTACAACGCCTCAAAACAGCAGTGGTTTACCTCACATTTTGGAACACACTGTACTATGCGGATCGGAACTGTTTCCCGTTAGAGATCCGTTTTTTAAAATGTTAAACAGATCTTTAGCCACCTTTATGAATGCTCTTACCGGATCTGATTATACTATGTACCCGTTCAGTACGCAAAACTATTCGGATTATTTAAATTTACAAAAAGTGTATTTAGATGCTGTATTTAGACCGCAACTGAAAGAACTCGATTGTATGCAGGAAGGTTGGAGGCTGGAAAATCTAGATCCCAACGATATAAAAACGGACATTATTGTAAAAGGAGTTGTATATAACGAAATGAAAGGAGTTTTTGCAGAAAATGAAAATATTCTCGGTCAAAAATTGCAAAATTTAATATTACCCAGTCACACTTACGGTGTTGTATCAGGTGGGGATCCTAAAGAGATACCGGATCTTACTTGGAACGATTTGAAAAATTTTCACAAGCAACATTATCACCCGAGTAATAGTCGCATCTATTCGTATGGAAACTTTCCTTTATTACCGTCATTGGAGTATATAGATCAGGAATATTTATCTAAATATGCATATTCCCCACCCACACATACGATTGTACCGAAACAAAAAAGGTGGGAAGCCCCTAAACGTGAACATATCAAATGTCGTTTTGATAGTTTAGGTGATCCTATAGAAAAACAAAATACAGTATCGATATCACTTTTAGCTTCCGATATAACTGACGCTTATGAAACATTCGTTATGCAATTTTTAACTGAATTGTTAATAAAAGGCCCCAATTCTCCATTTTATAAAAGCATGATTGAACCTAATATATCCGGTGGATTCACTGCTTCCACCGGATTCGATAACCAACCCAGAGACAGTATATTCACAATAGGATTACAAGGGGTTAAGAAAGAAGATTTCGATAAAGTAATATCGATTTACAATTCAACAATCGATTCCATTATAGAAAAAGGATTCGAACCACAGCATATCGAATCTGTGTTACATCGTTACGAATTATCCATAAAACACGAAACTAGCAACTTTGGATTAGGCATGTTATTCGCCGTAACTTCCGCATGGAATCACACCGAAAACATTTTAGAACATTTCGAAGCCAATAAATTAATCGATAGATTGAAAGCTGACATGAAAAATAATCCGAAATATTTACAAGAGGTGGTAGAGAAATTTTTTAAAAATAACACCCACAAACTTATATTGACGATGTCGGCTGACAAAGATTTTAATAAACAATTGGAAAAAGAGGAAAAACAACTAATAAAGAAAAAAACAAAAGGTTTATCCGATAAAGACAAACAACTAATATACGAGAAAGCTATAGAGCTGCAAACGCAGCAAAAACAACCTGCTCAAACCGAGCTTCTACCCACTTTAATCATCGACGACATAAGCTCCGAAGTAGAGAAAATCGATAAAGTAAAAGTGACTCTAAATAACGTACAAACTCAAATAAATAGAGTAAATTCAAACGGAATCGTTTATTTCAAAGCGATACTCAACACGAACGATCTATCTCCTGAACAACAGATGCTGCTACCTCTATTTTGTTACACTGTTCACAAATTGGGAACGGAAAAACTTAATTTTAGAGAGTTCGATAGTTTAGTGAATAGAAAAACGGCCGGTTTGAATTTCAATTCTCACATCGGTGAAAGTTTGTTTCACCTTCACACGTACGAGCCTGGTTTGTTTTTGAGCAGCTACGCTTTGGAAAAGAACATCGAAAGCATGTGGGATATTTGGAGTCAAATTTTCAATATAACCGAATTGAAGGACGTCCAACGCTTTCAAATGCTGGTTCAACTTTACGTGGCTAATTTAACCAATGGAATAGCTGATGCGGGTCATGTTTACGCGATGCAAGCAGCCTCCGGTCTTGTGTCTGGGTCAGCATATCAAGTTGAATTGTTGTCTGGATTGCACCATATTTCTTATATGAAAAGACTCATACACACTTCGAACTTTAAAGCGATGCTGGATGAAATATTAAATATAGCCAGGATATTATTCGACAAGAAGAAAATGAGGTACGTACTGCTAAATATATTTATTATATGACCGATTCCACGTTGATTCAACGAGCAAAAAAAATCGGTCTTTGATTTTTTCTGAAACTTTGAGACCATATTCTACTTACGATTTCATGAGACACGTGTTTTTCTTTTTTCCAAAAAACGTTTTTGGAGCCCTTTAGCACCATGTCAAAGTATACATCGTGAAGCCGTTATTTCGAAAACTAAAAACTACATATCTTCTGTAAGTTCCTTGTGACATTACTTATTCTTTTGGGAATCAAACCACAATAATGTTTTTTTTTATTTTTTATTTCGAGGTTTCGGTAGCGTTCCAAATTTATAAGACACTTTTCAAATTCAAGAACGAATTTGCTAACCGTGAGAGAACAATGTTAACACCTAAATACAGTAAACCACCAGATTTTTATGGTTTACCAAAAATTCAAACATACCATTACGACCAATTTGTAGCACTATTAATTCCCCATGCAGCAAACTATCAAATTATATATTAAAAATCATTGAACCCCTCGCAGGACAGACAGATTCATACATCAAAAATAGCAATCATTTTTTAGAAAAACTATCAGATTTAAAGTTCAACAAAAGCCATTATTTGGTCAGTTTTGATGTAGTTAGTCTCTTCACAAATGTACCGGTACAGAAAACAATAGAACTTGTCAAATCAAAATTAGAAATAGATCAGACCCCTACAGAAAGGACCAAATTGAGCGTAGCAGCAATAATAGAATTATTAAAATTATGTATAACAAAAACATATTTTCAGTTCAATAATGATTTTTATGAACAGTATTTTGGTCTTGCCATGGACTCTTGCCTCACCGATTCTATCAAATATTTTCATGGAACATTTTGAAGCCAAAATATTGAATAATCCTAAATTGAAACCAATTGTCTGGTGGAGATATGTAGACGACATTTTTGCAATATGGCCTTATGACTTAGTATCTTTAAATGATTTTTTAATAAATATAAATGAAGGAGAAAAATCTATAAAATTTGAAATTGAAATTGAAAATAACAATTTTTTACCATTTTTGGATATTCTTATCAATAAAACACCTACAGGGTATGAAACAAGTGTTTATCGCAAGCCAACACACACTAATAGGTATTTGAATTTTGAATCAAATCATGCTATAAGCGTTAAAAAAGGGGTAGTAAAATCTTTATACGATAGGGCCAGAATCATTTGTTCTAATGATAATCAGTTCACAAAGGAGAAAACTCTACTGAAAAATGTTTTAAATGCCAATAATTACCCGGCAGAATTTGTAAATAAAGAAATCAAGAATATAGAGAAAGGCTCATTGTTAATACCCCATAATAATAACAATCATATTAATAATTCAGCTAACATAATTTTTAAAAACTTGACAATACCGTATGTTAGGGGTTTGTCAGAAAGAATTAAGAAAATTGGTAATCAATTTAATATTCGAACCAGCTTTAAATCTAACAATACTTTGAGATCTATCTTAACAAAAACGAAACCAAACAATGAAGAACAATCTTCAAAAATTGCATATATCAGATATCTTGTGAATGCGACAAATTCTATTTAGGTGAAAGATCCAGACCATTGAAAGTCCGAATAAGTGAACATAAAAAATACATCAAAGATAGGCAGTTCTTTAAGTCAGGTATTTGTAAACATGCTTGGGAAGAGGGGCATAAAATTCAATGGGATTCGACAAAAATAATATTGAAAGAGCCCAATAATAAAAGACGGAAATTCAAAGAAAGTGCTTTAATACAACTAAATGCAGATAACACATTTATAGCTAATATTTCAGCCGAATGTAGTCAAATTTGGTTACCAATGTTAGAAAGAGAAATTTCCAATGATCAATTACCTGCGTTATCAGGATAGCATCATAAGTTTTTTCCAGGTTTTCTTATGATTTATCATTGGAATAGTTGTTAATCGATACACACTTCAATACACAAAATCACCAAACTGAGTTATACATGTTTTGAAAACAAAAATGATCATACACAAAAAAGTAACAACAAACGCGTTTTATTAACAACATTTCCAAAATAAGCTAAAAAAAGCGCTATCCCAATAAAAACCGTTCCTGCAACGTGCACTTCAATGGATTCCATTTCTAGTAGACTATCATATCGTTAGAATGTCATAAAATGAAATATTATATTTCACATTTTACCAGAGGTGTGATCTACTATGAATGGACCTTAATAAAATTTGACAACAAAGTTTTGTAGTCTTAAACTTCAAAATATTATTGATTGTCTAGTTGTCATATTTTTTTCGTTGTGTCAGATAGGGACCAAAAATTATTTTATTAATTTTATTACTAGTTAATCTTGACAACGGTAGCTGGAACGCTACCGAAATGTCGAAATAAAAAATAAAAAACATTATTGTGGTTTGATTCCCAAAAGAATAAGTAATGCCACAAGGAACTTACAAAAGATACGTTAATTGTAATTGAATTATTTTAATATGAAAACTGGTGTCGATTGGTTGACAAAAGAGTGCTATTATTAATATCAATTTACCTGTTTGAACGCGGTTGCCAGGTAATAGGGATCAAAAAAAGGTATCTACTGAGGTGTTGCACGATCTGTATATTATAAACTTTTCACTGGGATTTGTTTTGTTTGGTAGGCACGCCGGCGAAATGATTAAAAATAATAATTTATTATAATTTTAATTAATTCTAATCGTGAACATTTTTAGTGGGTTGCCTTATCAAATCATGTTAAGAAACTGATTTCATTCAATAAAATACTATTTTCATCTGGTTGACACGTCAGTGAAGGACGGATCTTAGACTATAAGCTATCTTTTGGGCCTAACCGCAATATGCCAACTTTTTTGTTTCCATGCAAACACAAAATGTCAATTTTCCACTTTTTTCACGTAGTTTTTGGCTTCTAGCGCATGTGATACATGTTTCCGATGTATTTTTTTCACTTATAATTGCACGAGTGGTTTGTATTTTATCGGGTACATTTGGGTTGTTTAATGAGAAACTGTTTCCTAGCAATTTGACCAGAATAACTGTCAACTATTAAAAACACGACACCGAAGGTGGAGTGTTTTTAGGTTGACAGTTATTCGAGTCAAATTGCTAAAGAAAACAGTTTAGAATTTGAACAACACAAATTTACCCAATATCAGTACAAACCTCGAGTGTAATTCGGCAGGACAATTTAATGTATGAGAAATTTGGAAACATATCAATGCAAACTTTTTTTATGAAACATTAAAAATAAACACATTTTTATTTTAAAGTACAATTATTAAAAACGTAGTTATTGAAATTCATACTAGGAACAGTGATATTGATGAACAAATGAATAAGTGAAAAAACCACTAGTGAATTTGTTGCTGTAAAAGTTAAAGCTAACTTTTGCCGCTGTCAAAGTGACAATTGCACTGTGGCATATGCGATTTTTTTTACATGAATTAAATTGTCAGATGAATACGATGGCGCTATTGAAGTGGAGTGGAAAAATGACATTTTGTGTTTCTGGAAACAAAAAAGTTGGTATACTGCGGTTTGTGCCAAAAGATAGCTGCTTACATATTCGAGAACAACATGTCCAAAATTTACGTTAATTGAAGTGGGCGTTTTTGAGAAATCTTTGTTCATTGAATCGACGTAGAATCGGTCATATATATTTTTTTATAACTAGATTAATCAAAGCTTCTATCTTTTAACATAAAGAGCAATAAAAATGTTCTTTGAAAAACCAACAGTTAACATATCCTGCGTTTAAAAACAAATAAAAAACCTTCAATAAGTCAAAATTGTGAACAATATAGGTACATACCGGAAAATCAAACAGAAACATCGTGCAGTACTGGACCAGTCTACAGTCGTTCAGTTTGAGTGGCAAATTAAGAGGAACAAATAGTAGGCGTTGCTGGATTGCAACTTGTGGAAACTGTTGACGTTATTTGTGTATATGTACAGGGTGACTAAATATGCGCAGTATTTCCACATCTTGCAGATGTAAGACGAAAAAAGAAGAATTCTTTTATTTTACTTTGTTTGATGAAAGATCACTGTCGTTTGCTTGTTATATTTTTCTGGACTGTATCACATATTTTAAGGCATGTCGCATGTAGTTGACGAAGTAACATGATTATCAATATAAATAGTAATGATCAATATCAACAGTAATAACGTAATCTGCAATAGACTGGTAGCCTATGACACGTATAGGTATCATTATTTTAAATGAAAGCCTGTAGCGTCGATTAGCAAGCTTCAGTCTTGGGCAATAGCCTTTTTCTACTTGTTTCTCACATTAACCTTGATGGTTAAAACACGGTTTCCATTTAAAATAATAAAGCCTAGATACATGTGTCATCGGCTACCGGTCTTTGATTACCACAGTTTCCAAGATGGTCCGCTTATTGTAAAACACCATTATTAAAAGGCTGGCCATTCATGCGATTGCACTAGATGGGAAGGGAACAACCGGGAACATGTATTTGTAATGTAGAAATGAGAAAGCTAGTGCGAATAGCACACTGAGGTACAGTGGGGCTGAAAAAACCTGTGCTAACGGAAAGAGTGGGAGAGAAGGAAGCCAGTAATTGCTCGTTTGGCCAACTACCACGAATAAAGTTCTGGACAACGATCGCAACAAAAACTGTCGCCTGCACGTTTTAAGGTTGAGCGGTAAGACATATATTGCTTTTTTTGCAAGGTGACTCGGAGTTACGGAAGGAAGTAGTACATTTATGGAAATTCTGTTTGAAACAAAAAATTGTTATTGAGGTGTTATTTATCAAATCGCACGATATTGCTATGGTCACCTCTATGAAAGATAATTCTATCCACAAATCGTTCGTGCAGAAAATCCATCTTGCTGTCCTGCTGGAACCACGTTATTATCTATTTGGTCCGAAATAAATCATTGTTATCATCGATTATGTAGATGCATTGTCACCTGGTTCATCCCATGCTGGGTGGCGTTGTAATGTACGACAATTTCGCTTGTAAAGGTGGATTTATGCAACATCCACTGAACTAAAACTAATTTAAGATTAAGATTGAATTTAAACTAAGAATATTCAGCTGTTCATGCAAAATTAATTCCAATAGTAATCGAGCTGTTAGTTTTCTGAAGATAAATATTAAAGTTAAACCAACCTGTTCATGGAAAATATTATTGTAAACTATAAAATGTTCATGTTAACAATAACTGAACACAATTCACCAGTAGGTAGGTGATCGCTGTCAGGGCTTTACGCAAGCGTTGTGTTGAATTCATGGAAGAAATCAATTTCTTAGTTTCTTGCGTGAACATCCACACTACATGGTTTTATCTTCCCAATTCTAGTGTTAAATTATTCTAAGTTTTAATTTTTTGCTTGCATGAATTCACCTCAAATGTAGGCATTCATCTAAAAATGCACCTCGCTGCTAAATTTTTCAGCCGTCCAATGTCCGATGTCTATGGTAAAAGCCCGTGGGTCAGTTAGATCTTGTACTGGTGTAAGTCCAAGTCTCAATGCGACATTAACCAAGCTGCAGTCTATGAAAGATCAAGTTCCTATACTCGGTGAGGTATTGAGAGCCTCAAGCTCTCCTGCACACTTTCACTGACCTATGCGATGTTTGCAGCCAATCTTACTCTTCTTATGTGCGCTGCTGATTGTTTATCGAACCGGTCGTCTCAAATTTGATTACCAAACGTTGGGGGGTTGACTGTGAAGGGAAAATGGGAGCGTTTGCACTATTGGTTTGATAATAAAGGTTTATCACTTGGACGTGCCGCTCAATAGTGTAAATTGACATATGGATGTAAAATGAAAATTTCGAAACTTGGAAATTCATTACATTCAAATTTTCTGCGTAATTTCTAGAACATCTTGTGTATGTGTATATTCAGTAATCTGGTCAAAATTGACCCCTATAAAGTTAGCAGAGCAAATCGATGAAACCTATTCCAATAAT
>CAJUYG010001511.1:35241-47126 GCA_910591675.1 Galerucella calmariensis
CAAAATAAATGACTTAAAAAATATCGAAAAAACTCATCTGACATATAGGTATTGTCAAAAAAAACTCACTGCACACTATATTATTTTTTATCTCAAAAATGAGGGCACGTTCCGGTCTTGTGACACCAAAGGGTGCGTTCATACATTGTTCTGGTTATCAGAACACTACCCACAATGGTTTTCATTTGTTTATTTTGACGAGGTGTCCCACTTTCCAAAAACGCGTAATGAGAAAGGTTACTCCAAGGGTTCCTCTTTGTATTTCTTTGAAATGCAATTTCCAATAATCTTTGTTGATTCTTTTGGGTATTCATTTCAATTTCAAGTTTCTTTTCCTCCATTTAAATTTTTATGTGCTTTGTCTCTTCCCTGTAATGCAAGCTCTCTGCAGCGAATTTCATACCATCTCTCATTTTCCTCTGTTAGGTAAGCTAGAGTTGACTGCTTTAGTGAGTTAGCTGCTCGTTTTCAACAAATGTATCATAAATAACAATGTAAACAATGAATATAAGTAATGTTGGATTCGAAATTTTTGGTATTGGAATTATTGTAGCAATCTCAATATCATCCTGAACTAAACTTGTTTCAATAGAGGTTGTGATAAACTATCAAAACATTCTTTTAATAAAATTGTGCGTATTTCGTCTGGGCTATTTTTATTTGACATTGAAATAGTTATTTTCCTAACAAGTGTGGACACTTTACACATGAGTTAGGAACATTATTTTTCTTACGACTGCATATACAACTGGTAAGTAGATGACGTTGATGAGGATGGGAAAGAATTTTAATTGATATATTTTTCTTATATCAAACCTGGGTGGTTTGATAGTTGCTTTATGATACTACTTTAAATAATGTACAGGGTTATATCAAAATATCTCAATTATTTTTTATTTTCAAAAAATTAAAAATGCAACAAAAAGCTAGAAAAGATGTAGATTTTATTCGACGGACTATTTATTCACCTGTTGTGACAATAGTTATAACTTCCGAAGTAAAAAACTATCTAATACTTAAGTTCAATATTTGCATAATTTTACTTTCCCGCACTAGTGACACTTTCAAAACTAAAATGCGTGCGGGAAAATGGGTTGAAACGCACGGTCGTAGAAAAATAATATTTCTTTTAAATCGTTATAATTCAGTAGTTCAAAACTTAACAAAAGTTTCAATTACAGTTAGAGGTGTAATCGGATAATTATTAATAGAGGGCAACTGTTCAGATATTTGCTCAATACTCTTTACATAGTAATGATTTAAAGCATTTGGAAAAGTAAGATTCTGGTGATTGTCACAAAGATTATTAAATTCAATATTAGTATTAGAAAAGCTGCTCGTGGCTGTTGGAATGAAGGATTTCAAAGTTTTCCACATCTCAGTAGGATTACTCATGTTTAAATCTATTTTTGTTTCCAAATATTTTCTTTTTCCATGTTTAATTACGTTCACTGCTTTATTCCAATTGCATTTATATATTCGTCAGTTTTCTCCTGATTTGTTGGTAATAAAAGTCTTATAACTTTCATCTCTCGCACTAGTAGCAGCTCTAACTCGATCATTCCACCAGGTCTGATAATGTGGTAGAATTTTAACTTGTTTTTTTGATGCCACTTCATTGACAACTTTCAAAATGTTATTCACAAAATCCCTGTATGTTTCATTAATGTCATGTAACCAATAGTTGCCTTTAATACTGGTTCGTCAAACTAAACAATGTTTAACGTAATAATTTCGGTGTTATCATTTTCAATTTCGGGTAAAAGAAAATTCAAGCATTAATCAATTGACATGCGGTGATTAACAAAAAAAACATACTTTCATTATACACAATTTCTTCATTTGGTTCATCTATATTCGATATTCCATAATATATAAGTTTATTTATTGATGGGGAACATAAGACTGTAGCGGTAGCATGAGCTCTTGCTAAAAGTCCTTTCTGATAAGAGCTCACACTATCTCTATAAGAGCTCAGATGGTCTCTTACAAACTGACTTTTTGGTAGATTTTTATCTTTAAATTCATTTTTAAGATCTACATAATATGCTTCAACAAAATCCATAAAATTAAGAAGTCCAAAAAGTTTTCTAAGTAGGTACATATCAATTGTAGTGTAGCTCACTCTGTCTTTCAAAGTTCTACTTAATATGAATTTCCCAATTATTTGCATCAAGCTGCTTCGGCCCACAATCTCGTAATAAATGTAAATCGTCCTGAATTGAGAAGTATATCCGTCCTGGTAAACGATTTTCATTATTCACTTTCATTTATTCATTGCTTGCTAATTAGATACTAGCGACCATGAGGAGAAAATTATAATCTACTGTCGGGATACATTAAATAATATAGGGCCATTCGCACCGGTTACACTTAAACGTTAAGTGTCACTCAAATCCACTAAGTGTCACTTAGTCGTTCGCACCGTATTTAAAGGCACCCTTAACGCGACGTTAGGGATACCTTAACTAAGCTCGGAATATCCACGACTTAAAGTTCCACTTAACCTCGAAATACTAATTTTTAAGTTGATTTATGACAGTTTAGATTTGAGTAAATTGTGCTTTGGTAGATGGTAGATCTTTGTATTTGTAATTTGTCTTATCGAAATGGAAATGTTAGGAGATGATGACGATTTAGAGATAATTGATATAATTGGATACGGTATACCCAGACAGTTTTATTATAAGGAACGATTATTTTAATAATTCGATCCGTTTTTTCTTAGATTTAGAATGACGAAGGAAACTGCTCTCAATTTCCTTGGAGAAATTTAAATTGTTTATTTTCTATGAAATTTTATACTTGCTTATAATATCTAATAATAATGATTTTTAACGTGTTGTGAAATTTATTCCACGAGATCGTTTTTCTCCGCTCATATTTAAACTACTAAAATGAATCGGAAGGAAAAATACTTATCAAAACGTCAAAACCAAAGATGACATCAACTAATTTCAAACGCATAGATCAAACTGGATCAAACGACTGCCATTAATTCCTGACAAGATCTTCTTTTTCAAAAAAGATTTTAAATATTGCGGCGTTGTCAAATGGAACCTTCCACTTAGCTAAGGGAGGTACGGCGCGAACGAAGCTCCACTTAAATTATAAGTGTCACTTAGTTAAGTATGACTTCTAAGGATAATCGGTGCGAATGGCCCTTACTAGTTACTATACGAAATATGGAGAAATGATTAAAAAATGGAAATTGTCAAACGTTATAATAATTTTTGCGCGATCCATCTTTTTTGTTTATTTACAGCATCGGTTGTCAGGTCAGTAGGTTGTGTTTACTGGTTTCTAAGTCTAACACGTCGGTAAGTGATTTACTTACCGTTCAGACGTCGGTAAGTAAACTACGTCCTAGCCATACATACATTTAAGTGGTCCTAAATAATATATTACTTCATTCATTACACAGAAGAAACAAAAAAAATAAGAAGATTGATATTTTTCAATGAACAGAATCGAACAGAACAATATAAAAAGTAATAAATAGCATGAAAACAATTTCACCAAAATGCAAATTATATTTCAAACTGTTCGAGAAGTATAAATGTCACTTTTGACATTTCGTTCATTTCGAAGAAATTTAAATTATTTTATTCAAAATTCGAATATTTCAATATGATCGCGCAAAAAATGGTATAAGCATTTCGAACGTTAAGGGTAATACCGGTCTCCAGCAAAATTGGAGGCTTCGCTACGCTCAGCCTCCAAACATTGCTGTCGACCGGTAAACAACCCTTACCGTTCTTGATACTTAATATACTATAAAAGAGGATTTCCAAAAATTAATGCCACGGTCATTTAGCAGCAAATATGAAAATGTTTTGAAGAGTAGCCATGTGAAAAATGTGAATGTGAAACGAATACCCAGTTGAAATCAGATAGTAATAATGAGAAATGTTCAAATAATCGTCATAAAAATGTTTGGCGTTCTGGATCCCTTCCTTCTTATACAGGGTGTTTTCAAATGACACTTACCTACAACGTTCACATAATATGTAAAATTGGACAAAATGATATAAGGATTGAGGGTTCTAGCGAATTTACTTTTAGAAATATGAGGTGTTAAATTCATGAAAATTTAAATGTTTTAATTTGATAACTTTAAAATGGATGAATAAATTGATTTGACATTTGGCAGGTTGTTTTAAATGTAAAAGGGCATATTTTGATGGAAAATCACTATCTAATTCTTTATCCAGTGGTGCACATTTGGAAGAATATGTCACCTTTCTCCTCCCATTTTTACGCCACTGTTATTTGTAGCTATTAGTAATTAAATGTATTCCTTAACGGTTTTCACGTGAAAAACGCATAGGTAGGTACTCTTTACATATCAAAAAATTTGTACTTATGTGATTTTCATGGAAAATAATGAAATTCTATATTTTCATCCGTTTTACCATTGTGACACAACAATCTGTGTTTGCAGATCTTGACAATATTGATAAATTAAATTTGCACAAATTAAAATAAATGATAAAAAATTAATCTGTTTAGTACTATATAGTGAATTCATATACGCTATTATGTTAGTAAACAACTTGATCTCATGTATGAACTTACAAAATTACCAGAAGAGGCGCCACTAGTCTTTACGCAGGCTCTCTATGATTGTCACAACAAAACAACTGGATATGTTGGTTATATTTTGTCGTTTTCGTTTCTTGTCGCTCGGCTATCGTCGGCGTGTATTGGGTTGATAACACCGCGTTCTATCTTTACGTCCAACCTATCTCGTAACGCAACCAAAATGCGCATGCGTAGCTGTCATTAGATACGTATGTATGTATGTAATGTGCAGCCTCAGCTCCCTATTACCTACTTTCGTTACAAATTCTATATGTATTGCAATCCTGTTTTCAGACATGTCTCTACCTTCGACTTATTTATTATCTGCTGATTATTTCAAAGATGCTCTTGAGTTTTTGAAAAACCATCAGTGGCTCTACAATTATCCAAATACGCATATTTTAGTGAACGATATATTTAATCGAATTCCCTGTGAGTGGTTTCAGTATTTCCAAGACTTATCCAACAGTGAATTAAACAAATTGCCAATAAACGATTTGAAGGTAAGGAAAAGAAAAAGGTGGATTCATGCAAGAAGGAATTAAAACTAAGATTAATTTAAAACTAAAACTAAGAAAATAAAACCATGTTATTTTTCAATTTAAATCTCAATTTCTTAGTTTCTTGCAAGAATCCACCTTAAATGTTTTTAAATTTCTCCAAGATTGTATATACCTACCTATAAGATAAGATTTAAAAAAAGATTGGATGGCAATGTGTATTTAGACACTGTTAGACTGGTAGCTCTTCATTATTTTTAATGGAAGCTGTTCACCATCCCAAGACTCAAATTTGCTTATAGACGCTAAGGGGGACATTGAAAATCATGCTCAGAAAACTATTAACAAATGAAGTATCGCCGTGAAATGTATGCTATTAATGTCTTTAACATTTACTTTGATAGCAAAATCTTCAGCATACATTAGTGAATTGTTTTCTTTTTCGACTTTTTTATCAATTTTCAACCCTCGCTTATCAACCCTTAGTATCGCTTGGATTTGTATGCCATGTTTATTTTGACGATAAAATTGTACCCAAGGATTGCATCCAAGTACATGGCATCCATTAATAATTAATTGTTCTAGTTTCGTGAAGCTGATGCATCGATTAGCAAGTTTGGGTCTTGGGCAATAGCCTTATGCTACTTCTTTTTTCATATTTAACTCGATGGTGAAGACGCATTCCATTTAAAATAATAAATGTGTCATGGGCTACCAGTCTATTTTAAACGTAAAGCAGGGACTCGGTTGACTTCTGGCGCTAAAATTTTTTAAACAAAATATTTGTCCAAATTGGACAGTTTTTACCAGCATCCAAGTTTGTTATGTGGAGATAAAAAGTATACACTAAGCTTGTGATCTTTGGTTTTGATTCCAAAGGATAATTATATAGCTATAGCGGGCACTAGACTATAATCATGCTTTTGGAATGTAAAAGTTCACGTACACTGTAAACGTTTCTATTCATACCAACGCATTTTATGCTTTTTGATATCGATAATTATTTTTAAGGTCATAAATCGTAGGTAGGTATACCATTTAATGTCATCTTTGTCAAACATCGATAAAAGCCAGAGTTGAACAAACTTAACAAGCCAGTTTGGTTGAATTTATTTCCGAAAGCCTCTGAACTTTATGTCGACCAAATTATCCTTTAAAGCTCTCATAGCCTTCAATGCTGCCATATTTTATTTATTCATTTATTTAAACGCTATTTAAACAGAGTTTCTTAATATCATATATTCAGCGGCAGTTCTTAATAAGTTTATACAGTGTGGAAACCACTTATGGAATAAAATTCTTTATGTCATTATTTTAGAAAACTATAAAAAATGCCGAGACACGTCAACTTTTGAATTGAATTGTGCATTATGCATAAATTTGAATGTACAGGGTGATTCACGCAAGTAGGTATACCATAGTCGGTGTTGTTTTTTTTAATGAAACACCCTGTATATTTGCATATTTTTGAAATCCTCTTAATGAACCGATTCCAACAAACTAAATAATGTATGGTCAATTATGAATTATACAGGGTGAAATTTTAAAATTAATCATTTATTACACTTGAAATATTTGTACTTTTTTAAATTAGCCAAATATGGATTTATCAAAAATCTAAGCTGACTAATTATTAGACGTATTTGTATATCAAACAAAACCTGCTACGCCCATGAATTCTATCATGAATACCACAAAGTATTGTGTCTAAAATTCATGCACAATTCAGAGAACTTGAACATGTCAAACCATTGTAAAGAAAACCACACTTCGTTGAAGATGATGTAAAAGTGGATAATTTGTTAAGTGTCGAAGAGAATCCATCTTCAAGTACACGTCAAATTGCCCGTGAAAATAATGTTAGTCATACAACTATTCTAAGATGTCTTCATAAAGAAAAACTTCATCCCTACAAATTAACTTTTGTGCAGGAGTTAACAGAAGACGATCCAGATCGTAGAATGGATTTCTGCGAAAGATTGATGGATAAGCTGAACAGAAATGAGATAGCTCTTGGTACCATTCTTTTTTCTGACGAATCAACATTCACATTGAATGGAGAGTTAAACCGACAGAACTGTAGATAATGGTCAGCAGTGAATCCTAATTGGATGTGTGAGACACAAACTCAGTAGGTACCTACCCTCAAAAGGAGAACGTTTGGGCCGGTATCATAGGCGACCATATTATTGGTCCTATATTTATGAGGGAAATTTTACAGCTGAAAAATATTTGAATATGCTTAGAAATGAAGTTATTCCTGCGTTGGCAAACTTATATCCCAACTCAATAGATCCTAGCTTACCGAATGAAAATGTTTGGTTCCAGCAAGACGGGGCAACATCCCATTATGCTTTAATGGTAAGAACTTATCTATATGAAATCTTTCCCAATAAATGGATTGGATGAAGAGGTACTATTGAGTGGCCAGCTAGATCGCCAGACCTTACGCCGTTAGATTTTTTTCTGTGGGGTTATCTCAAGAACAAAGTATATGCAACACAACCAACTAGCATTGTAGACCTCAAAGACAGGATAACTACAGAAATACGGAATATTTCACCTCAAACTTTAAACAAAGTTAAGGAGGAGTTCTATAGGAGACTGTGCTATTGCCAACAACTAGGTGGAGAACATTTTGAGCATTTATTTTAATTTTAATCAAATACATTAGGTATTTTATGTATGTGTTTAATAACTGTAAAAATAAAAATTTCACCCTGTATAATTCATAGTTGACCATACATTATTTAGTTTGTTGGAATCGGTTCATCAAGAGGACTTCAAAAATATGCAAATATACAGGGTGTTTCATTAAAAAAAAACACCGACTATGGCATACTTGCGTGAATCACCCTGTACATTTACATTTATGTTTACATAACGCACAACTTAATTCAAAAGTTGACGTGTCTCGGCATTTTTTATAATTTTCTAAAATAATCACATAAAGAATTTTATTCCATAAGTGGTTTCCACACTGTATAATATGTTTCTCATATACCTAATATAAAATGCTTGGAATTACTTCCTCACCTACCACTATAATGTAATCTACAAATATGCACCTAAGTGATTTAACACTTGTTTTGTTCAGAGTGTATTTATCATAGAATTTTCCTTTTATTTAATTCAACAAATATGGTAGCTATCCTATATTATTTAAAAAAAATATAATAGGCATGACGACAGCATCAAAAAATCGTCGATATAATGGTTTTAGGGGAAAGTTCATATTAAAAAAATTTAAAACACTGCTTTAGTTTTATTTAAAAAAATCAGATTATTAAGATTTTCAATAAAATAAAACATTAAAATACTGCAATCGGCCATTTTGACTGAAAAACCAATCACAGCGCATGCCGTCACGCTTAGGTAAACTCCGCTGTCAGTCAATACTCAAAACACTCATTATTTGTGTTTTGTTGTTGTGAATACTACTGATTACGCATTTGGATTGATCTTTTATTATTTCACGTGTCGTCTCCACTCACTATAACAATGAACAATGAAACCAAGCTTTGTTAAGGCAAATAGCTTAAATTTGCCCAGGATTGATGTAATGATGTTGGGCGATTTTCTCGCAACAAATCAATAATTTTGCTCGTCTAAGTTTAGAAACGTGAAAACTTCCTTGTAAGTAAATTTTGTATTTATCTTCACCCTAGATACAACCAACTTATATATAATCAAACTAGGTCGTTTTAAGCTCATGCGAGTTTATTTAACTTTCATAGGTTGGCATATAAATTTATGGGGCGTACATCCTGGTTTCATACGTACTTGTGATACTGACCCCATCACAAGATACTGCATATAATTTTCCATATTATTTGGCAACTGCAAAAAGAAAAGTAAACGATTAAAATTGATAATGAGAATTATAGACAAGACCAAAACAAACATAACCTCAATAAATCAGTTATCCCATAGCCTCAATATTTCAACTATTTCACGTCAAACAAACGTTTTAAGTTTGAGAAATATAATATGATAACATACTCACATCAAAGTGGTCTTCACAGAAATAAAGTGGCGAATTCGTGACTACGTCGTTCGGGTTTCGCCTTGCCATCTTCAACCTCTTATCTCTTATTATTTTCTTGTTTGGAACATGTATAAACACTTTGTTGGGTGTTTTTATTGATGTGTTTTTATTGATGTGTTTTTACACCACTTATAAACTTTGGAATTCATTTTAATGACACGAATTTATTCAATGTTTTGTTTACTTTCTTCGCTACGCATAGACACAATAACATGTTTACCTAAGCGTGACGTCAGAGCCGACGCCATGACACCTGCGAGCTGTTTTCGCGCACTATTTAAAAAATATCAGTAAAATGGGTTCAAACTTCGTTAAACTTAAGTTTATTACCGAAATAAAGGTTTTTTCGTAAATAGTGAATGTGTACCCACATGACGGAAGAGTATTTCAAAATCTATCGTCACGCCTATTATAAATAACTCTAATGAAAATTAATCAATTAATTCTATTAATGAAATATAGTTGTCATTTATAAACAACTTACATTGCTTTGAAAATTTTTTTTGTAGATTTTTATATTTCTAATAAGTACTCAAAGGTAATAAATTGTAATCAACAGTTTAACTATATTGAATAATTCTTAAAATTACTTTATTCCTAAGAATGTTCTTCTTAAAGCTCAATACTACCTGCTATTCTAGCCTATATTATAAACCTATAGCTTGGACAAATTTCGAAACAATGTATTTGTATTTATATTTTGTACTCATACGTCTTTCATTTTCAGTCACCTCCACCTAGCTTGAAAAACTTTTTAAACAAAATAGATGAATTAAAACCAGAACTGGAAGTTGAAAACTGTTCAGATGGAGAAAATAAATTCCAATTTTCACACAATTGTTGTTTGAGCGAAAAAAAGCGTCATGAAATTGTCATTTTGGCACCTATAATTAATAATATTTGTAATGATATCGAAGCACAACTGGTTATAGATATTGGTTCGGGTTTGGTAAGTTCTTGGTTTAAAAAATAAAATTAAAATTTTAACGGTGCTCGAAGAAATGTACAGTGACTGGTAAATGCAATTCAATACTAGTGCTTTATAGTAAATTGTGTCACAAGGGCAAAAAAAATGAGCTTTAGCTGCACGAGTGAGCGTAGCGAAGCTAGGAAGCTGATAGACCGTGATTGGTCAAATGTGGTTTTTTTCTGTGTCTGACTGGATACAACGAGTTATTGTCAAACAATTTTTTATGATTTTTTACTTGTTTGAAAAAATATGAAATTGTCAACCTCTCTTTTGTACTTACTAGTCGTTGTGCCCAGAGCTAAGAAAATTTATTATGACCACACTGTCGAAAATTCGTGTATTTGTTATTTGGGTGGAGTTGGACAAATTTTGGGCTTAGCAATGTATGGTAATGGGGCGTTATTCTTTGAGACTATCAAAAAGTCATGGAATTATAAAAATACAGTAAAACCAAGATAAGTACAGCGGACAGATCGAGACGTGAACGGTGGGAGAACTTCGAGATGCGCGAAGCCACAGTCAGTGTTAAACAGAGAAAGCATTCGGAAAACAGAAAGGCAAACATACGATGATGCGGACTTAGATGATGCGGACTAAGGGGTAAATGCAGAGATTTATTTAATGGAACTAATTTGTGATTTATTTTGTATTCTAAAATTTTTATTCATTTGTCTAAAATTTGCAATACTATTAAATTATTTGTACTAAATACGTATTTAAAATGTTTGATGAGTAAAATTTTATCTGAATAAATTTTCTTAATAGGTAAATCCTATAGGTATATTTCATTGTCACAGATAGCGATAATAATTATTCTAAAGAAACCTAACCATCTACTAATTACATAATGGTTGAAGAATGTACTTCCTAATCTAATATTCATGACATTTTAATGTTAATAGGTTATTAACACAACTTTCTCTCAAATAACCTATTAATATTCAGAAAAACTACCTAAGTACAATGAGTAAATAATTACCTTCGACAAAATAAATTTGAATGAATATGTAAAATGCGTTTATTTGTTGGTCGAACCCCAAGAAATTGAACAATATTTGATAAAGTTAGTTAAATAGGAATTATTAAAATCAATATAAAAATCAACGATACAAAAACAATTATTCAGAGTCAGAATCACTGAGTTCCGTTTCACTTTCCGATTCAGAATCTTCACCTAAATTAATAATAAAATTGTCTGTAACTTCGTCTATCCAAGGTTCTCCTTCCATGAACTTTTCTTCCCACTTTATCGCATGATCACAACGTTTTTCCCATTCATCAGCACCAAATTCGTCGAAAAAGTTATCACATAACTGTTGAACGTCTGTAATATTGAATGATGCATTTTTAAGTGCCACTTACTGTTTAAGTGGATTTAAACCTCGGCATTGTAGGTACAATTTTGTCAACTGTAAAATTATTTACAATTATTCTACGTAGTACACCTTCATCTGCATCGTCTAATTCGGTCATAGGATTCTTCCCCTTTTTAGTTTTTTTTTGGAGATGTAAAGGATGCTTTGAAACCAGCATCTATTTCCTTTTTTTTATTCACAATCCTTCGAATACTTGATTCAGGCACACCCGTTGCAGCAATAACTCGTTCATACAACTTATCGAGAGACATTTTTAGCACTCCTGTAGATTTTTCTTCCTCTATATACAGGGTGGGGCACTATGTACAAACTATTCTCTGGTGTCTTAACGGAAAATAAATTTAGGAAAAATAAGACGTGGAATTAAGTAGATTACTTAGGACTATAATTTAAAAATATTTTGGAAT
>CAJUYG010001511.1:47226-63652 GCA_910591675.1 Galerucella calmariensis
GATTCCGCAAAAGGGTTCAAGCCCCAAGAAAAGTATTTCAGACCCTCTCTTTGCTAGTTAATCTGCTGTTCCATTTCCTTCTATTCCAGTGTGTCCTGGAATCCATAGTAAGGTGGCTATATTGTTCTCGCCTAGTTCATTGAGTTTGTCTAGACATTGAATCTGATGATAAAACAAGTGGTCTACACAACACGTGGTCCATAATTATTTTGTTTGAGTCCATTTAATTTTAATTTGGTCCTTTCTTCGACATTGTTCTAATTGTATTAGGTATTTTTAAAGCTACGAAAGCGGTTTGACGGAAGAGTAACGTTCCAATGAAAAAATTACTTTATTGTGAAAATGATATTTTATTTTAAAACAAAATCCCATTTGAAGTTAGTCCAGCAAGTTTCCAATTTTTTCAAACCATCCAAAAATAGAAGTTCCGCAATTTATCTCAAAAAATGAACTCGGCACCGGAGCGGGCATATACAGCAAGACGAGCAAATATGAAGGGATCGTCTCGCTTGGCAAATACGCTTCAGTATTTCAAGCAGAGGTCTATGCAATACTTGCATGTGCAAGGGCTAATAATATGAGAGTCTACAACAACAGGCAGATCAGGATCTACAGTGACAGTCAAGCCGTCCATAAAGCCCTTCAGAGCTCTAGGGTGACATCTCGGCTAGTATGGGAATGCGGCGAAGAACTTAGAAGACTGGCGACTCGGAACAGTGTAACACTGGAGTGGGTCCCAGGTCATAAAGGAATCGCAGGCAATGAAAAAGCTGACGAACTCGCAAGAGTAGGATCGTCAACTCCGATGAACGGACCCGAACCTGCTGTGGGCATCCCCAGATGCTTAACGAGGTCATGATTAAAAGGGTGGTTGAAAGAACAACACAATAAACACTGGAAGAGTACGACCAGGCAAATACATGGGATGAAATTCATAAAAGAACCATCAGAAAAAGTAGCGAAAGAACTGCTCTCAATGAGCAGGAACAAACTACGCACCATAACGGAGCTACTTACGGTAACACTTTCCCACAAAGGAGCACCTAAACAAAATAGAGCTGTACAACGGAGACCTTACATGCAGAAGATGCAAAAAGGATACCGAAACAGCTCTGCATATACTATGCAACTGTGAGTCGCTGGACCACAGAAGGCAGAAACTGTATGGTAGACCCCAAATGACTCCAGAAGACTTCTACAAGCAACCAGCAAAGAACCTGTATGAGCTAATACAGGGAACGGAATGGCTGAATAGGTTGTAGTCAGAACACTAGGAGTATCCACAATAAGCCCAGGAGGCTGAGGTGGTACCGGCGAAGGGACGGCTCCTTAGAAAAAAAAAAACGTGCCAATAAAAAAATTACTTTACTGTGAAAAATATATTTTATTTTTAAACAAAATCTCCTTTGAACTTAGTCTAGCAAGTTTCCAAGTTTTTCAAACCATCCAAAAAATAGAAGTTCTACAATTTACGCGTTTTGGTCTCGCTTTTCACCAAGTTAGCTCTTAAAGTTTGGAAACAGAAATAATCAGAGTTAGCCCTGATCAGGTGAATATGGCGGGTGAGGAAAAAAACGTTATGCAGTTCGGCTAATTTTTCTGCAACAATAGCGGACGAATAATGAACAGGAGCATTGTCCTGATGGAACAAACTCGGCATCAAAATGTATCAGCAAGTCAGTATAATATTGGCCAGTTATCATTTTCCTTTTTTTTTTTAATCAATAAAGATTACACCTTTGGAATCCCAAAACACTATGGCCATGACCCTACTGACCGAAAAAACGTTTTTCTTGCTTTCTTGGGAGCTCCTTGGATGAAATCCATTGTTTCGACTTCTTTTTTGTTTCTGGGGTATAATGATGTACCCAAGTTTCATCTACTGTGACATATCGAAGGAAAAATTCACTTGGATTACGTTTGAAGATATTCGTTTAAATTTTTAACGCGAGCGAGCTTTTGATCATGCAAAATATTGTATGCTTGAAATAATACCCTTCTTGGTGTGCGTCAGGTCTGTCATTAATCATAATCAAAATATCACAATAATGAACCGTTTGAATGATTTACAAACGTTAACCCTAATCTATGACTTCCAAAAATTTGATTGGTTGATGTTTAGATCACGCGACAGCGCAACCTATCAATCAAGAGCTCAAAATACTATGAAGGCGTTACTTTCGTAGTGGCAATGTGTCTACATCTTTTTCTACTGTCACACTGACAATTCTTGTCAGGTGTGTACTTTGTTGCTTACGGTCAATTATTATTTATTTGATGTGAATATTAATCTTATTGTTATATTTATCTAAATAATACAACAATATGCCTAGATACACGAAAAAACATCAGCATTTTTAAAGTTCTGAAATATTTCCAGTTAGAAGAAGATGCTGGTAATTATTGATTTCATAGCCTTTTCGAATTTGGCTGAATACGATCCTGATGATTTTATTTATCAAATTTAAGGTTAGCTAAATGTCAAAATAGCAAATAAAATAAACGACATGCCGAAAACCCGGATATACGTCACAATCGATGACGCACACCAAGAAGGGTATTATTTCAACTATATATCATACCCGTTCAGTTGAGAATATTCATTTCATTAGCTCTCCCACGTACTTTTATTCGACGATCGCTTAGTACAAAGGCTCGGATTTTATCAACCATTTCTAGAGTAGTTACAGTAATAAATGACGGTCCTGGTCGCTCATCATCATTCTTGTTTCATATGGCCAATTTTCAATGAAACGAACCACTTACAAATCACTCCATGGCACGGAGCACATTCAGGTTATTTTCACGTAATTTTCACTCAGTTTCTTCAATTTAATCGATCATCGAAACGAGAAATTAACAAACTATCGAGTCGAAATTTTTCTTAAAGAGAATTTTTGTCAAAGGCGAGATACATTTTTGATCAAATAGCGTTCACAAAAAATGATAACAGATTTGGAAAGGTCGTTGAAGAATAAGTTCAAATGCACTTTTAATTTTCTTAAATTCGCTCTGGTTTAATAAAAAAATATATAGGTAGTTATGTTTAAAATTTCTCGATCTCGTCTCGGCCTCATCTCAATATCAAGACGAGACGAGAAATCTCGAATTTCGAGTCTCGTAAAACCCTACAATATGCTACAAACCAAAGTATATTATATAAAAAATAATATATTATAGATGTATCGTTTTCAATTAGAATATGCTTCACCTTTAGTACTGACGTAAGTCGTTGCTCTCTTATGTCCAATCTAGTAGAGTACGATTCAAAGAAGAATGGGCCATGACGGTCACACTATACTAAGACAGAATTTAGTGCGTTCTCTCTCCACTCCACTGGAATATCCATTAGTTCACCGAACGCCAGCCTCGAGACGATGACGCCTCTAGCCCATTCTTCTTTGAATCGGAGTCTAAATTTAGTGATTGTCTGAGTTACATTACATTCAACATAACTTATTTGGAACAAATCTGAAGGAAATTGAAAGTCTTCAGTTCTCTATCTTCACAGTCTCTTAGAATCTTGTATGTTTTGTGTTTCAATCTAACTAAACTTTTCATTTCAATTTTTAGAAAAATGTGAAGTTAAACGAACCAAACGAAAGTCAAATAAATCAGCTGATTCCATTCCGGAGTTCGAAGACTATTTAAACAACCTTGAAAGTACCCACCAATTAAAACCGCTCTCAAAGGTGCAAGTAGCTGTTACTGATGATACATTTAAAGACAAAATGCGCCAAACATGGAAACGCTATGAAAAAAGTTGTTACTTGATCAACTTATTGACTGGTCTTCAAGCTTCATTACAAAAAATGTGTGAAAATTTAGTACTACTCGATAGGGTTGAATATTTAAGAGAAAAAGGATTTCACGCAAGAGTACAAAAAGTTACTAATGATATGTTATCTCCTCGGTGTTATGCTTTGATATGTACTAAATATTAATATACTGATCATTGTTTTTTTTTTCAAACCTAGTAATTTTTCGTATGTGTTTTTTTTTATAAAATAATGGGGCACCATTCTCCAAGTTGAAGTATAAGCGAAAAGTCGGGCTCTTGTACTTGACGAGCATTTGATCTCCTCGGGTCAGATTCTTCTGCGCACATCTACGGACTGTGGCGATCTGGACCTTCATTGATAATCAATGTTATTATAATGTCCTATCGTTTGGACATTTGGTGTAACTTTCCATAGTGATTTGGCATCAGTTTTAATTCCCATGTATATTACACATCTATTTATTATTTAGGTTGCTTCAATATTTGATATTTCTGGGACCTGTAGAATAGATGAGTTAGTCTGGAACAAACCAAAATCATTTGTAATTAATCAGATGTACCTGTATGTTTATCGAAAGTTCGTCCCAATTTTTGGGATCTTTTTTATTACTGGCTTTTGTGGTAGGCGAGTTGAGAAACGCCTCAAGGCTCCACAAAATATTTGTGTCGCGCCTCTCTATCTGACGTATTACAAAATATCCCAACGTAAAACTATCTTTCGATATCCAATACGCCCAATAAATATATATTTAGTCAGAACCATACCTGCTGGTATTATTTCTGGGATCGCCATGTGTTGTATGCTAGGATCACCATGTGCTGGTGGAAGTCCGGGTCCTTTGGGAGCTGCTTAAATAGTCATATGAAAACTACATGATTCACTGTGATCATGTTTATTATATAACTTAACTAATTACACTATTTCTGTACTCAAGCCAGTCATATAATGTAAATAAAATATAATATAGACGATTGACAGTGAACTACATGATTATGAATCTATTAATGTGAAACTATTGATGTGAATGCCCACTTGTATACTTCATCAGCATATATACGGCTGCCCTAGGTCAACTATCCTTTTACGTGACCACTTACTGTCACGTTCAAGACCTTACGTAACCATTTACTATTCGACAACTATAAAACGATAACTAACTACATTGTTTTCGAAATAGAAAAAATTACATTGAATTATTTATTAATTAACGATAGGGTACAAGCATAAATTTTGCTATTGGTGGGAATTGACGCTTTATCAGGTCTCCTTACACCTTGCATGCCTATTTTTTCAAAAAAATATAAACTTTACTTTTAAAACGACTTTAAAAATCATAAAATTTGAAATTCCGCCAAAACGCGCTTTACGTCATAAAGATGGCTGCCCCATGGTGTGACGTCATTTGTTTACGTTCTTATTTGTGTATCACGCTCTGAGTTCTTGTGACCTAATTTGTTTCTGAAAGCTTTAAAAATGGATAAAGCCGAAAAAAACTTTGTATTCCAAGTATTGCATTCCAGTGTGTAAATCAACTTCTATTAAAACTCCAGACAAAATATTTGTTACTTTACCTGGTGGCGCAAGCAAAAATACACTTAAGTGAAAACCATTTTAATGTAAGTACCTACTTTTATGCTGGTAATTTTTATTCTTAAATAGTTTGAGGTTCTGTACCTATATGTCTAGGAATCAACCATAAAAACATCATTTTCTTACTACCACACGTCGAAATATGGTTGGTATATATTATATAAATAAAACATAGTTTAAATCGTACTTACGATAATGCTTTAACTCCTCTTATTTCCTCTGCAGTAAAGCAGCTGTTTGACTTCATAAATTTAAGCAGCATAAGTGAGTCTACTTTGGGCAAGTTATCAGTTTGTGCTTTTACAAAACCTTCGCTAGTAAACTGAACTAGTAAATAAAATATATTCTTCCAAAAGTTTTAAAATATCCTCGGAAATATCGAATATTTATGACCACTTTCCACTTTACGTTGACTTTTATAAATAAAAAAAAGTACACACAAACACGTAATGGTCTCAAACAAATTTATAAATGATATTTTTACGTCGATGAAGCAATTAATAGTTGATTAAAATACAATATAAACACACAACTATACATAACCTAATGCAATACCGGCCATATTGACATAAGTAAACACAAGAGATATGACATCACACGCATCATCGGTAGCGTTCGGAAATCCTCGGGTTGTGGTCGGAAAGTGCATTGAAATTTGAATTTAAAATTTGGGAGTAATTATTTTCTATTATTAGTAATTTTTGATATCATATTTACTATTATAAATTAATATCCAAGCAAAATATGAAATATGCGTGTACTCTATTTCAATGAATTTAATTCTTGGTTTTCTTTTTATGTAATGCCAAAAGATATCACACTACTTCGAGTTTTTACTTTTGTATTTTCCAAACAACAGTGAAGCAACAAAAATAAAATTTTACTTCACACAACATAGCTTGTGCACTGCTGTTATTGAAATAGGGTTGTTAGTAAACTTAAATTATAGGCAACAGATGGCGTTACTTAACAATATGCTGAAATAAATGGAATTCCTCATTCCTCCCATGTCTTAAACCACCCTAGTCTTCCCTATTAGCTAATCTTTATATTTGTAGTCTGATACAAAGGCTTCTATTCCAGAACAAAAAACGGTATCTTGTGTCACGGACAGTATTATGAGAATAAAAATTCAATTTACAGATTATCTAATTTTTCCAGTAGAAAATTAATATTACATGTCCTGTTCTATAATATATACTTATCGATTCTAACAATATAAGAATAGATGCGAGAAAGTACTTTCCAGTTGAGTTAATACTAAATTTAAATCCAATATTAAGAAATACTTTCTTTTGTGAAGGGGGAAAGCGTTATCGGAAATATTGAAGAATTTGAAACGTTTTGGTTTCGGATAGGTTCGTCGTCTGTGTCCATTAACCTAAGATCCAGACGACTATTCAGCCCAGTCCATTTTTCAATTGGCCGCACCAAGGCTAGAGAGCTTCAAATCCGGACCAAGTGGCGAAAACGATATCAAGAAATCATAAAGATTAGGTCCTTGGTTTTTATCAAAGATGACAATGCACCGGTCCTGTGATGTCTTTTGGTATCACATAAAAAGAAAAGCAAGAATTAAATTCATTGAAATTGTTTATTATTAAATAAATCTATGTAATTATTGTCGAGTCGATATTTGATTCATTCAGTTCGCATCCTGGGACAGATGTTTCGACCTTTAGGTCTCATCAGCCAGGCTTTCGAACTAAATGAACCAAAAATCAACTCGTCTCCCATGATCAAAGATCACAGCGATACACTTAGGGCATAAGTGTCGCCATCTATACTACCAAACTGCAAATGGGTGTGGAGAAGGTATCGGTATTTCAACCACTACGCAAGAGGTTTGTCTTGTTATACATAGATTGTCGACCAAGCTATGCTGGTCTTTCTACCACCAACTCCAACTCATGTCTTGAGACAATTAAATATACACAAAATCAAAAAGGGTGGTCGAGTCGATATTTGATTCATTCAGTACCATTTGATATAGGAAGCTATTGTAAGCTGTGCGCATCGCATGTTTCTCGGTCTGTATCTTTCTCTCTTATAGAAAGCAAATAAATTGAAAAAATTTTCACCATAGTCCGGGAGCGAACCATCAACCTACGCGTCTATATCAAGGCATTCAACACATGCTGCCATGAGCTCTCATGTGTATTAGATGCGAAGAAAGGTATTACATGCTGCAATGTGCCATTATATACAGATAATAATAATAAAATGCTTTTGTATTTTTAGCAAGTACGCACTATAACCTCTCTTTATTATTGTGCTAACCAAGTCATACGCATTATAATCTCCACATTTTGTGTGTTTGGCAAGTGTACGCGTCATAATTTTAATAAATTCAAAAACAAATCATATTTTAATATTACAATTTCAGAACGTATGTATTTAGCAAGCCGTGCGTGTTCTAACCTATATGCTGTTGTGTTTACGAAGTCGAGAGAGTATATATATATATATATATATATATATACACTCTGTTGTTGTGTTTACAAAGTCCCGCGCATCTATGACGTGTATGAAAGAATAGACAGGCAGAGTACATATATATATATGTATATTTATATAAATGTTTCGGTGTGTGTATGTATATGTACAATTCCTTCACTAATTAATCGAAAGGAACTTCGTTCCATCCGGGTGTCCCTTGACACCTCTCAAGTTTTTTTTTTTGTTAGAATCCGCGATTCGCATCCGTAGAGTGCCGTCGGTCGTATAATCGTTCTATATACTCTTATTTTAGCTTTTTTTAATATTTGTTTTGACTTCAATAGGTTATTTAGTTTCCCAAGTGATCTACTTCCTTTGGATAATCTTTTTCTATTTCAAGAGTTTTATCACTTTTGTTAGTGATTAGTACTCCTAAATAGTCAAATTTATCCACTTTTTCAAATGTATATATTCTGTGTCTTGTCCTGAACAAAGTTTCTCTGGTTAACTCATTTGGATCTTGCCTCATTTCCATATACTTCGTCTTCTCTGTATTTATATGCAGCACGAATGCTCTAGCTGTACCCTCCAATTTTCCGAAGAGCAGTTTTAACTCTTTTTTTTGATCTTGCAATCAGCGTGACATCATCTGCATACGCAATTACCTGATGCTTGCAATGAAATATCATTCCTCGACTATGAATTTAACTTTCCCTTAAGATCCATTCCAATACAAGGTTGAATAAAACTGTGGAGAGGGGGTCTCCTTGCTTCAATCCCCTTTTAGTGGTGAAATTTTTGGATACTTTTCCTTCTATTAATACTTTCATTGATGTTTGTTCCAAGGTCAACTTTAATAATTTTTTTTAATTTCTGGGAAACTCCAAGGTTGCGCAGTACTTCATACAACTTCGTTCTTAACACTGCGTCGTAGGCCTGACGGAAATCTATAAACAATAAGTGCAATCCCAGGTTTTGTTCGTAGCTGTTATGCTGTATAATTTTTAGTGTAAATATCTGGTCTGATGTTCCTCTTCCTTGTCTAAAACCTCCTTGGTATTCTCCGATTTATTTGTTGTAAATTAGCTTAAGTCTGTTACGAATAATTCTTGCCAGAACTTTATAAGTCACGTCTAAAAGTGTTATGCCCCTATAGTTTTTACTGACTATTTTAGGTTTGTTATATATTCTAGGTTATGAGTGTTGATGTTAACAGCATTCCAATTCAACTGTAAACACAGTGTTATATGTTGTTCTTAAGAATTAAGTTCCTTTTGTAAATTCGCCGATCTAGCATACATGAATTTTCTGATGTTGAATTAGTTTTTCGTTTTGTAAGTTCATACACCATGTTTTTTCAAGGCGGCCGATATATCAATGCATAGTATATGAATATATTTTTCTATTGCCATGATAACGAATTAACAATTGCAACATGGCTGGCGGAGACAAATGTCAAGTGCTTACCTAAATTAAATTCACTTGTGATTGAAATGAAGTTGTTCATAGTCCACTTTAAAGTTTTTATCTGTGAACAAAACACTGACATTCCTAATGTAACATTTTTAATAATATTTGAAGTGGTAACGAGGTATTCAATATTGATATGTAAAATAAATGGATCAGATCATATTATAATAATAGATACCTATCTGTCAGTTGTTTTAACAGAAAAACGTATCCTTAACCAACAACCAGTTTACTATGGTCTTTTCCGGTGGTTTTGATTTATGTTATGAAAATAGCATACCAGCAGAAATTTTAAAGAACTGCGGTATAATAGGAAGACGCGGAATAAAACAGAGTTAATTTAATAAATATGGAAGGAAGAAAATGTTCCAAAGGATTGGAATACAGGCCTGCTGTGTGCAATTCATAAAAAGAAGATAAACAACAATGCAATAACTATAGAGGAATCCCATTTCTTGACGTTACATATAAAATACTGGAAAATATATTTAATAGCTATTTATGCCATGTAACGCGTGAGACTCACAAGTTACACAATATTAGGCATTTCGTAACGTATTGCATACAAGATTTTTTCTAATTTTGAAGAGTCATAAAAAAATAAAATTTAATATAATAGTTGATAAAAATTTGGAAAACATAAATTTGGTTTGTTGCTGTTACTTCATGTTAGTTGTCAGTTTGACATTTTGTAAAAAAGTCTAGACGGAAGGTTTTTAGCGAGATTGATATATTTTTAGTTTTATTTTTAAAAAATAAGTGATTCAAGTTCTGAAGAGCTACCAAGCGATATTGAAGAGGCAGCAGGTAATGCTCTATTATCAGTAATTCCCAAAAAGTCAAAGGAAGTTTATGATTTGGCATACGAAAAATTTGTTACATGGTGTGATGAGAAGAAAATTAAACATGTTATTGAGAAAGTTTTACTTGCATATTTTGAGGGTAAGAAAAATCTAAAAGTTTCCACATTATGGACACTTTACTCAATGTTAAGGTCTGAACTAAATTTGAAAAGGAATATTGATATTGAAAAATATTCAAATTTGGTATCATATATTAAAAGGCAAGCGGACGGGTACAGTGCTAAAAAGTCAAGTTTTTATTAAAGGAGATTTTGCCAAATTTTTAGTGGACGCTGATGACAAAGAATACTTAATGGCTTAGGTTGCAATGATAATTGGAATGGCAGGAGCATGCAGAAAAGCAGAATTAAGATTTCTTCCAGTTGAAAATTTTATAGACGAAGGAAGCCATTTTCGTGTTGATATCTCACCTTCAAAAACAAAAGTTATACTGCAGTTTGCAATTACCACTGGAAACATTGAAAATACGAATCTTGTTGAAATATTAAGAAAATATATTAAGTTGCGTCCCCAGGTTCTTAAATACAACAGATTTTTTGTAAAATATGCGAATGGGAAATGTACCAGAAATCCTGTGGGAGTTAACTTATTTAGCAGTCTGCCAAAAGTTATTGCACAATCTGTTGGTCTTTCAAATCCTGTTCTATATACTGGCCACTGCTTCAGAAGAAGCTCTGCCACTTTCCAAGCAGAAAGTGGCTCTGATATTTTAAAATTAAAGAGGCATGGAGGTTGGAAATCTACCTCTGTTGCGGAGGGATATGTTGAAATTTCATGAATAATAAAAAACTTATAGCGCAAGAAATATTTGGTGGAACATCTAATGCAGTGTGCGCCGCTTCCCAAATAACAGCAAGTTCGAGCAATGAAAAAAATATGTCGTCGGGAATTAATTTGAATAATTGTAATAATTGTGTTATCAATATTTATAATAATCAAATAATTTATGATTTATGTTTTTAACTTGTATTATAACAGTTTAATAAATAGAATAATTCTTTTTGTCACTAATTTTGAAATAAATTTTTCGTCACCAATTGCATAAAATTTTACTTTATGCAACTAGTTACAAAAAGTAAGACGTTTCATAATGTCAATCAATTTTATAAAGTGTCACTTCATATGTCAAAATTAAAAAAAAAATTATCTAATTTTGACATATAAAGTGATATTTTTAAAAACTGACCAGCGCTATCAAATGGCAAATTCTACAGCTAGATAATGAAAAATATGCAACTGGAGATGCAAGATTAATTTCATCACCATAGTACCTAATAAAAACATGATAAGAAAGAAGCAAGTTTGATGTCGCATCCTATAAAATTAAGGACAACTAGAGCTGACAAGGTCTATCTAGAAACTTATAGAACATATTCACTCTCATTTAATGAATTATAAGAATGTATGACACAATGTTAACAGTTAGTGAGGTTAATTCCCGAAGACGTAGAATTCATTCAGGTAGACTTAAATATTTTTGTAAAATACCTGGGTATTAATAATTAAAGCAGCAACAATTGAAATGGACAAACGAATTGTCAAATCAAATGAAGAAAATTAGTATAAATAGCATGGAAACTCAGTGAATCGAAATGTTGGCGTTTATAAGAAAAATAATTATAATTTGTGTTTTTGTCAAAATTAGATAAAATCTTGTATGGAACACGTTGTGAAATGCTTTCTTGTGAACTCGACTCGTGTCCTGTCACATTCCATGACGTATTTCAGAACTGGTTGCATAAATAGTCATTAAAAATATATCAGCAGATAACGGTCGGTGGATACCAAGGGGATCCACAATAGATCGAATATTAGACAGTTACAGCATAGTAGAACGAAACTTAAGCTTGCGTACGTTGTTTTTAGACTATAAACAAGCCTATGATTAAATTGTAACAATTTAGTTATACTAAGCGATGAAGGAACTAGGTATTCCCAAAAAGCTCTTCAGGCTGGTGAAAATGACTACATCCTGTACAATAAGACAAATGAAATCAGTGATAATCATAATCTTACATTAAATAATCGCTTACAGTCCAAAAAGCGGCTGGATTCTATAATTTTCAATACGTATATTCTTTTGTATTATTTTCCGAGTAATCGAATAGGATATGTCTCAAGTTAACACGGAAGCTGCTTTTTGCCTAAAAATGCAGAAAAAAGCCAAAAAAAAGAAGAAAAAAATATATTATCGTTAAAAAAGGCGCTCATGTGAGCTATAAAGTTGAAAAAAACTAAAAACAAACGAATTTTTCGCAAGTCGTGGGAAATTTTGATTTCCCAGATAAAATTTCTTGAAAAAAACTCCAAGATTTCCTATTCACTTTCTTGCTGTAAGGAAATCCTCACATTTGTAAGTGTTCTAAATAAATGATTGAAAACAGATTGTTTATAAGGAATCAAATTATACAGTGCTATTCAAAAGTCCCCTTTCCCCCTCGTATCTTTTGAACGGCTACACTTACATTAATAAAATTTGGAGAGTGAAAATAAAGTGTTGTAAACTTCTCTACGAATGGTAACAGGTGACGTAATAGTAATAGATGACGTCACAGTGCCACTCTGGCCAATAATTTTGATTATTAGAGAGTTGACTAGAACCGCTTGTATAAAGCCTCGGTGACCAGATGGCTAGTTAATTGGACGGATGGTGGTGACCGGGCAGTCAACACCACACGGCTTGTTCAAACGATAGTTTGGTCAAAGTCAACTCACTAACGGTTAGGCAAGAAATAATAGGTCAGTTAACCTTTCCCGCAAATTAGAAGCAACTTAAACTTTAATATAAGTTATAGAGAGTTTCAAACACATAATTGACTCCATAGAGTCGAACACTGAGCCATAGGAGCAAGAAAATCTCTTTCCGTTGTGAGATCTTTTTCGGCTTCGTTATTTTTATATCTTTATGTCTAGTGGGTGCCCACTTTACATCACTCAATTTTACATGATTGTGGTCAACCGTTTTTCAAAGCATACTGTATAGTCGAATTTCTTCATGCTCGGTTACCTTTCAAACCATCTGTTCGCTATACTAGTTTCAATTATTTTAATCAATACCCGCGCCCTGTAAGACTTAGACGGTTATATCATTGAAACCATGGATATTTGAAAGTAAACAAAAAAGGTTTGTTGGTTGAATTGTGCAGTTGTTATTTCATTTTTATGATGGCAATCAGGTAACTATATGTAACTTTAATTTACGATATAAGTAGTCTATGTATCTACTTATGTCTGCGATATTTGCATTTGTAATCCGTTAATAAAGCATTACCACTTACCACACGTATATTGTACCGGGTGGTCCAATAAGCCGATCTCTCGGCTATATATCAGAAACTATTCATGTTATAACTTCAGGAGAAAAAATTCCTTAGTAAAAGTGACGAAGAGAAATCGCTGGAAATAACTTTCAAGTTTCTAAGTTATCCGATAGGGGGCGTAATCTGCGTAGAAAAATTTTTAAAACCAAGTTTTTCTGAAATATGCAGATTACGCCCCCTATCGGTTAACCTAGAAACTTGAAAGTTATTTCTCAGCGATTTCTCTTCGCCACTTTTACCAAGGAATTTTTTCTCCTAAGATGAATAGTTTCTGATAAATAGACGAGAGATCGGCTTAATTATTGGACCACCCGGTACACATTTTTTTCTATGCCTTTAAAATTGGAAAATAAACGGTAAGTAGTTCTAGAGAAATTCAGTCGTTACTACAAATTCAAGAAAACATTGTTGTTTCCTGTGTAAAAATTTAAAATGCAATACGCATATATACAGATGGTTCGAAAATGAAAGAAGGCTCAGGATGTGGAGTTTACTCGAGAACACTAAGGCTAAAGATTAAGTGGGGAATGGAAAACAATACCAGCGTGGTTAAAACAGAACTGGTTGGTATCTCAATTACAACAAAATAACTAACCAGAAGAGGAGTTTCTGGGAAAAACATAACAATCTGCACTGATAGTAGACAAGCCCTATTAGCCTTGAACAGACAACGTGTTATATCGAGGCTAGTACTAGATAGAGTGCCAGCAAGAATTAGCTGACGCCTCGGCAGAGAACAATATTATCCTGAGGTGGGTTGAAGGGCACGACAGGAGTAAAGGAAATCGCATTGCCGATTCTTTAGCCAGGGAAGCCGCTGGACCTAAAATTCTAGGACCTAGTGACACCTACGGCCTAACGACTTCGACAATTGCGGAACTAGCCAAACGTTACACCCATGCTCAATCCCTTAAGAGATGGGATGGAATCAAAGGATGCAGTCTTGCCAGGATCACCCTTGGCGACTCTGGGAAGCTGGCGCCGAAGAAATATTTGGCGATTACCAGGAAAAACCTACGTTTAACAGTAGGATTTCTGACTGGCCACTGCCAACTAAGGAAACACCTCCATACTATGGGGCTAGTGGACACACCTCTATGCAGAATGTGTGAACAGGAAGATGAAACTGTCAGGCATGTCTTATGCGAGTGTCCGGAGTTATCGTCAATAACTGTTCGGTGAGTCTTGGCTTACACCTGCCGATATAAAGGAGATGTCTCCTAGTGACCTGTCCACCTTCCTGAGAAGGACAGGATGGACGATGACCTAGGAGGACAACTCATCGGGAGGATGTACAATGGGTCACATATACAGATACAGCCGAAAGCGCTTTGCAATTTTAAAAATTAAATTTTCACACAGAATACAACAATGTTTTCTTGACTTTCTAGTCATGTGTACTCAGCTATAAAGATATTCACGTTACTACAAATGACCTAGCGAATAATGTTTCCCTTATTTAAAAAATATGAAGATAGTTATATTAATATGTATAATAAATAAATTGTCAATAGTTTCGATTTTAGCATTAAAAGTTTTGAGTTGATCTTGACATACTAATATATTCAGTGCCTATTTTTGCCAGCTGATTCGATTGATAGTCCGGTAATATAGAGTTGTGAGCATTGTTATGGTAGTCGTTCCTAATAAGCACCTTAAAGAGATCCCGCGTAAAGACTAGTGGCGCCTATCCTTGGTAATTTTGTAAGTTCATACATGAGATCGAGTTGTTTACCAGCATAATTTCAATACCTAGTTTATAAAAGGTAATATACCTAAGTTAGCAAAATATATCAAGTCCGTCATTCAATATTAACTCGAAAAAATTATTATGAACAAAGTAAATTTCTATTACGTGATCTTGTTGAGTAACTATATAGCTCCACGAAGCGAATCATTTTTGAGACAATTATTTGTCTATTATTTCTACTCGAGTTTTCATCACACTTGTACTAAAAAATTATTACAAGGAATTAATTTGTTCGTGAAAATTCTGTATCATGAGCGTAACACAAAATTTTCCGAGTTAATTTATTTGATGAAAAATTGTCCATTTGCTTTGGAAGTGAAAAAAGAAATTTGTTTTTGTTCTCACTTCTGTCGACAGTCCCCACTGACCATTTGTCTGAATTTCTTGACTAACTACCACTAAATGAACGACAAAAAATATGGTACCAGCATGATGGAGTAGCGTGTCACTCTACTAGAAATATTCAGGAATTCCTCGTCCACACTTTCAACGGTAAAGAGATCGGGAAGTACACGGAGTTTCATGTGCCTCCTAGATCTCCAGACATTAACCCTTCTTTTTCTTTTGGTGGTGATACTTAGAAGGAAAGGTTTCTTATGCCTGGAGCACTGCAGCCTATTGGCTTATTGTACTCTACTCCCACATTTATTTCACCCACCCAGCCGTTCCCGTACCTTCAAGTAGACTATATAGATCACCTCAATGCGTGTCATAGGTTTCAGGCGGCACATTGGCCTCTCCGAAGATTATCTGTCTCCTGGAGTCCAATGCCTCACAGTCAGACAAGATATGGGTTACGTTCTCGGTCTCTATGTCACAAAACCTGCAGCTGAGTTCCCGTTATACGGCCCCATTTTATGTAGGTGATCTTTCACCGGGGAATGACCCGTAAGGTAGCCTATAATAATTCTCAGCTTATTCCTACTGATCTTCAGTAGTTCTTCAGCCCGTTTAACACAAATGTCATTTATGAAGGTATTACTGTGAACCTGCTGGAGTGCTCCTCCACTGTCTATGTTGGCTTTCTACCCATTTTTGTATTTGTTCTCGGACTACGTTCTTTGTGATCCCAAAAACCCCAAAACAATGGTTCAACATATGTCGTTGCTGAACCTATTCTCGCGAGTTCATCAGCTTGTTCATTTCCAGAAATATCGATATGTCCCGGTAATATAAATTGGCTTATAATTATTATATAGTATCCTTTAATTT
>CAJUYG010001511.1:68652-100101 GCA_910591675.1 Galerucella calmariensis
ATTGTTGATAAATTGATAAAGAAGCTTATCAATGTTCCATAAAAATAAATTATCCTACCATCTCTGGAGTGTTTATTGTTTTTCTATTCTTATCTGGCAATTTCAATAATGTGCAATTGTGCATATTTTTTTGCCACTTAATCATAATTTCAACGAACATTGTACTTTTCTTCAAGACCAAATCATTTTTTTTGTTTTCCCTGTATTTCAAACATTTTGTAGCTGATTATGGATTTACAAAATACGCAGTTCTTTTTATCAGGAATTTTTTTTGTGGAATGTAAGATAAACTTTTTCTCCATTTGTATACAAATTTTGTGGGGCTCTCTGTATACCTATGTAATATTTGTGACAGAGATTTTGTACATTCAATTTAGTGGAATAGAATTTTTTTATTCAATAATTTATACAGGGTGTTTCACGACCAGCTTAACCTATTTATATTTTGGAGACTACTCACACGATTTATGGATTTATGGAAAACGTTATGTCACTCTGACATATCGAAATAATTTAGAGTTCACTATTTTTTATTATTGAAGTTTGGAGTTCATTAGAAAATTTTCGTTTTATTCAAAATAGAAATATGAGTAGATTCCACAAAGTACCTAAGAATCGAAACAGTTAATTTTTTTTAAATTTGGTATTGAGGATGTTTACACAGAATCTTCGATATAAAGGACAGCACCTGCCAATTAAAAAAAATATGTCGATAAGTATGCATTTTAGATACAGGAATTCCACACAAATTTCATCAATATCAAAGATTACAGAATAAAAATATAAGATGTGCCACTCGTTCGAATTTATCGCGTAAAGCACCGATGCCGCTTGTGACTGTCTGGTGACTTGGATGGTACAGTACGTTGTTACGTCCTTACTTGCATTTAATTCGGCATATTATACGGGACGTCGCCCGTCGAGCGCTGTTATTTTAGAACGGTGTCTATTGGTTGTTCGTGTTTTATATTTATGTTGTATAGATTTTTTAAATTTATTAATTAATTGTTGAAATGAGTAAAAAGTCATATTAATATTTTTCTCTTTAACAGCAAAGCTTAAACACTAAATATTTTGTAATATTTACAAAATTGAGGATTTATTTTTATAATAAGGATATTATATAAACAAGTACGTACATTGAGCAAGAAAACACAATAGCTAACCAAAGTGGAATTGATCAGTTCCTTTTGAACGAATTTACTAAATTTTCTTTTCATCTTCCATATAATTAAATTCCTTTCAAATATTATATAAGTCTCTATACCAGAGTCCGTATATATTTTACTCTCAAATGTATATTGAAAGATTTGAAAGACAATAGATTAAATTTGACACATAAACCAAACTGCAAACTTAGTATTTTACAACATTTATAATTTTTTTTAATAAAGGTATCCTGCAGCTGCTTCTCTTTTTACTGTTTTAACTTTGTCAATCCAAAAAATACGTGTTATTTAAAGATCAAAATTTAATATTTAGTGGCCCTATTATTCTGGTGGCTAATGAGTATATTTAATTGAATTTGTGATAAATATCTGCTAGATTATAAATAAGTATCACAAAATTACTAAGATGCTGGATAAAAACTGTGAATTGATTCATCTTAAAAATTCAAGTTTATTTTTCACTTACCTTTTCAAATTCATATCCCGAAAATTTTTCGAAATAATTAACATTTGAAAATAAACCTTTGTGATAAAGAATCCTATTAATTTAAATATCTAATTACCCCTGTATAGCTTAAAATAAAATAAGCTTTTCGAACTTATCTGGTATCTACACAGGTCTCGTTATTGACAACAAAAGCGAGTCGTAAACATAATTTATGAGAGCGGTGTCCATTTGGGACAGCAACTTGAATCAAACCGCCCTTGAGTGAAACATCTTATATTTTTATTCTGTAATCTTTGTCAATATCCAATGTAGAAGCCGAAAAGTTAATAATATACAGGATGCTAAATTTAAAATAACAAAGTTGTAATTCACTTTCTTTATAACCGGAAGTGACATGTATGTCAAAATTTTCCATAAATTGGACAATTTTTATAGAAATTGTGAGAGTAGGTAGTCTCCAATATACAATATGTCCCCCTAAGTTGGAATCAGATGGAAAACTTTTTTATTATTTTCTATTTTTAGGAAAAAAAGTTATGCTTCATAAAAAGTTCCGCATTATCTAAAACCTAAAATACAGTCAACAAATATCAAAAATTTTCAGTCGTATACGGGGTTTGTCAAAAAATATTACTTTCACTCAAGAGTAAAGTACCTTTAAATGTAACAATAAAAAAAGTTGATCAAAATTAAAAATTACGATTAAATATGTAATTACATTCATTTAAATTGAAACCTCAGATTATTTAATTTTTTACTAATGCTTCTATTTTGAATAAACTAATCTTTTAGGTTTTCCATGTTTTTTAATATTTTTTGCATTTAAAACGCGGAATAAGCGCATATTTATTTATTTTGTGAGTAATAAAAAACATTCAAACACCAAGTTATAAAATTAACATCATATCAATGTTAGTACCAAACAAATTAAATTTTCACTTATACTAATGCTTCGACATATCCAACTTTTTTTAGTAACATTTTTCGATATTGTCAAATTTAAAGGTACTTTTCTCTTGAGTAGTAGTAGTAGTATTATTGGTTTTAGATGATGCAGAGCTTTTTATGAAGAATAACTTTTTTTCCTAAAATTAATAATAATAGTTATTTACGTAACAAGTCCCGAGAGTGATATTTTACGGGATGAGTAGGCATACGCCTACGACTCGCCCTGGAAGCCTGCGAGTCCCGTAAAATCAAATTCGGGTAGCATTACATACAATATTTTTTCTGCAGCCGTTATTAGATGAAATATTAAAAAATAATAGGGATAGATACTATAAATATTACTTATGTATCTACATTAATTGTACCGGGTGTCCCAATAAGAATGGCTCTCGGCCATATCTCGGGAACTGTTTATAGTACAGCTTCGAGAAAAAAAATTATAACATAAAAGACCTCGAGAAAAACCTGGGAATTATTTACAGAGTTGTAGGTCCACCGCTAGAGGGCGTTTTTGACAGTTAAAATTTTAAAATGCCAAATTTTTCAAAATTTACCCAATTAAGGAGCATATTAAATATTATAATCAGATTCCTCGACAAATTCTGCAAATTTTAGATAGGACAAGTTTAAATCTATCTCTTAAATAAGGGGTGGGGGAGAGTGGGAACCTTGTTACGAAAAACGCCTGTAATTCCGGTTCTGCTTCACCGATTTTAAAAAATCCGGCACCGGTTGGTATTAACACATACATGTGCACGTTTATCGTTGAGTGTTTCAGTTTAGTGCCAATTACAAATTAATAATTAATCTTCATAAGTATAAATGGATATTTCAATTAATATCTATTATGCACTTCATCTTTTTAATGATGTTTCTGGTCTTTATGACCAAGATAACCACAATTTTAGTGGCTATTAAAGTCAGTTTACCTTCATTGTTAAAATTAAAAATTCGACATGTTCCACATGTTGGAATTTTAACAATTTCTTTTTCTTCCGTCATTTTTATTAAGGTCAATTTGGCAAATTAAAATTCAAATTTAAAAAAGACATTTAAATTTGAATTCAACAAAATTTCCCCTTCATTACGTATCTTTATTTATTTTGTGAATAATGAAAAACATTCAAACACCCAAGTTATAAAATTAACATCATATCAATGTTAGTACCAATTTTAGTGGCTATTAAAGTCAGTTTACCTTCATTGTTAAAATTAAAAATTCGACATGTTCCACATGTTGCAATTTTAACAATTTCTTTTTCTTCCGTCATTAAAACCTTTTTTATTAAAGGTCAATTTGGCAAATTAAAATTCAAATTTAAAAAAGACATTCAAATTTGAATTCAACAAAATTTTTGCCATTTTATTAAAGTAGCAACTATAGTTTAAACTTTAAAGTATGTTTCATAACTTCAATTTTCTTTTCTTTCCATACCACATTTGTTAATATCATATTGTAGTTTGTAGTACCATACCTTTGAGTAATTTTTGGATTACACTTCACCGTTTTGCAGTTGTAAATGTTTCATTAAGGTAACTATTTTTATTTTTATTTTATTACATCACTCTATTTTATCAATATTGTTAACATATCATAATTTATAATCACTTGTATTTTCATATCTTTTTCAAGGCAAAAAACTTTTTAGCATTTTTGATATTTAAATGTAATTTGAGTTATTTTGTATTCTCAATTTGAATTTGTTAACTATGAACTTTGTATTACATTACTTAGTAGTATTCTGTATGAGATTTAACATGTCTTCGATAAGATCTTATTTTTCTGGATTGTACCTGTCATCTTTCTTTTATAGCCTGATGATGGTAATGATTTACCGAAACTAGTAGCAAGTTATTTGTCCTTCTTCGGACAATATTAAAAGATTGTGGTTTGGACTTCGTGTTTTATTGAACCTCTTTTGTTTTCAAAAACCACATTTGAGATATGGATGAACTCTTAGAGTTGAACTTGATGTTGTTTGAAAGAGCTTTTGTTGAACCATCGAAAATTTGTGAATATGAAGCAATCTGATGTATAACATGGATGCTAGAGGGCGCTGTTTTATTTTGTTTGTATAAGTATTGTGTTTTCTCGTAACAATTTTCAACGGAAACATACAAATTGAAGTAGGTCTTTGAAAAGTAGACTAAATTAGTATTAAAACACTGCAAACCGCAAGGCGATATCTCTTCCCCATCCTGAGATATCGTAAAAGACAGGTAAATCGCGGGTTTTGTTCTTCCAACGTCTAGAAGGCTGGTGAAGTAAGTTGTGCTACATTTTTTAATTATATAAGAATGTTTTATTTGTTTTCAAGCGATGTGCTCGGCGATGTGTTAGTAAATCACAATAAAATATCAATAAAAACCGATATTTGCCCAGCAACAACAAATACAGTTTAAAATATGAATTACGATTTAGGTCGCGCTGTATCAAACACCCGAACTCGGTTTAATGATAACCGATAATTTTCGTTTGTCCAGTGATAACTACTTATATGTTCCTAATTCTTATCATACCGAAGATATCATCAAATCAAAGTTAACTTGTGAAGACATGACTAATGTATTCGCCTCCATTTTATGTCCAGTTTCAATAAAGCACCAAATTATTTAATGAAATTATCTTATGTTGTGTGGATATATTTTTAACTAACAACATGATAATAACCTAGGGGAGGCGAAGTAAAGTAATGTAGCAATATAAAAAATAATGGAAGGCCTGGTGAAAAAAAATTTGTAATAACATTATGAGAGTTAATGCATGTAAATTATTTTTTGTTTACTAACAACGAAGGCCTTCAATGTGTCTTATTGATATGATTATACTATTTTATATTGTACCCATATCACATGGTCCTACATCAAAGTTTGAATGCTCAAGATTTCGATACCAGGTTGGATTTTTGCAACTGGCTCTCACATATGATACAAGACATTGAAGCTGCTGTTTTCTCTACCCGTCAGCGATTGATTTCATGCATTGAATATGATAGACGACATTTCGAACATCCACTAATTACGTACCCAGTTATTTATTAAAGGTTTCAATTGTTCGATTTATCACATTATTTCAAAATTCGTTCTTATTGCTAGTAGCGACAGCATTACATTTAGGTAATCTAGTGGAAACCATAACATTAGTATGATAACAGATTAAATTACTCAGACCAATGTAAAATCTTTTCATTCAGGGTGAATTTAATAATTTCTGTTAACGCGAACCAGCCTTCTAGACGTTGGAAGAAGAAAACCCGCCATTTACCTGTTTCTTACGATATTTCAGGATAGAAAAGAGATATCACCTTGCGGCTTGCAGTGTTTAATTAGTAATTCAGTCTTCTTTTCAATGACCTACTTGAATCTGTATGCTTCCATTTAAAATGGTTACGAGAAAACACAATATTAAAAAAATATATATCAGCGCCCTCTAGCATTCATGTTATTGATCAGACTGCTCAATATTTACAAATTTTCGATTGTTCAATAAAAGCTCTTTCATACAACATCAAGTTTATTAAAATCGGTCAAGCAGAACCGGAATTACAGGCGTTTTTCGTAACAAGGTTCCCACTCTCCCCCACCCCTTATTTGAAGAGATAGATTTAAACGTGTCCTATAAAAAATATGCAGAATTTGTCGAGGAATCTGATTATAATATTTAATATGCTCCTTAATTAGGTAAATTTTGAAAAACTTTGCATTTTAAATTTTTATCTGTCAAATACGCCCTCTAGCGGTGAACCTACAACTCTGTAAATAATTTCCAGGTTTTTCTCGAGGTCACTTTTGTTATAAATTTTTTCCGCAAATCGCTAGGAAATTTTGACATTCCTGTCAAAATTTCTTGAAGAAAAAGTCAGGACTTCCTTACTGTAAGGAAATGATATTTCCGTACAGTTGTTAGTGTTCTACATAAATGATTGAAAACACATTGCTTATAAGGAATTAATTTATATTTTGAAAACATCAAGTCATTGCTGAATACATTTTTAAGATCAATTTGTTATATTTACAGTAATTTGACAGTTAGTACAATTATTGAACATTGGAGGAACACTCTTAGAACTATGAGAAACATTTTGGACAACATGCAGGGTGGTAGGGTCATTTTGTTGAATATTTTGTACTGTGAAAATTTTATTTGCCACCTCAACCTTATTGTTAAGCGATTCTTCGATATATCCTTCAGCAACGTTTGATGACTTCCATCCGCCATGCCTCTTTAAACTAGTTATGTCGGCACCAGAGTCAACCAATATTGTTGCAGAAGACCGACGAAGGCAGTGACCAGTATATTCTGTCGGATTTACCAAGTTCAAATAAGTAGCAACTATTTTGGGCATTTTTCTAAATTGATGAATTCCTACCACTTGTCTACAACCCTTTCCGCTTTGATATTTAAAGAAAAATCGGTCACTGTTCATATTTTCTGGTCTTAACGAAACATACTTTCGATAAACATTCAAGTAGATCTGATTAATTACAAATGATCTTGGTTTGTTGGTTTTCGAATCAGGTATGCTGATTAAAAGCTTAGATTCTAAGTCTTCTATATCGTGTACAGTCATTCGGACTAACTCATCCATTCTACAGGCCCCAGAAATACCAAATATTACAACCACCTGAAAAATAAATAAAGCTATAATCTAAATAAAAATTAAAACCTTGTAAATTACCTTAATCATTAAATTTTCTTTATCTGGAGCTTCCTGGATAAATTTTTCAATTTCTTCCTTCGTTAAAATCTTAGATTTCTTTGGCCTATAACCTTGAGCTTGCCGTTTCAATAAAGAACGAAGTTTTGAGTATGTAGATATATCTACATTGTGTTTAAGTGCAAGGGTTGACTTCAGCATTGAATAATTGGCCCATAATGTTGAAGATTCCATCTTTAAACAAAGGTCTAGGAAGTATGCCATTACAACATTTTCTGAGAAAGAACTCGTATTTTTACTCATGCGATAATCCATAAACCGTCTGTATGCATTTTCGTACTTTTCTCTTGATTTCTTTGGCAATAATTCTAATGAAGCAGTATTCACTGCCTCAACCAGCTCTGGAGGAGTCCCAGGAATGGAAATTTCATCATCACTTATCATTTTACTTTCGAGAACACCAGCAATTAAATTTATAAGCGTCAAGTTTGACAATTCAACCTCAATACGTTTCCATAGTAACCCAAGTAATTTTATTAGGAATTTCAAAGCACCATTTATTTGGGAATAAAATTATCGCGTTTTTTTTTAAATCAATCAATATCTGTCGAATTTTAAACGATTTGCGGAAAAATAGTATGTTTACCTCGTAGGAAAAGCCACATTCCTGGACTCTGTGTTGCTAAGTCTCGGCTTGCGCCTCGACTTAGCAATCTTCACAGTCGTCCAGGAATGTTAAGCTTTTCCTACCCGGTAAACAATGTACTATTTCCCGAAGCTGTACTATAAACGGTTCCCGAGATATGGCTGAGAGCCTTTCTCATTGGGACACCCGATATAACAGTTAGCAGCTTCACTGATTTCATGTGGAATAATTATTTCCTCGTCACTTTCGTTGTCGATGTCCATTTCTGGATCGGAACATTGAAAATAAAATTCCGTAAATGTCATTGCTAAGGCCGCCTACATAGATATTGAAAATTATTCCGAAAGTAAAAAATCGTACGAAAGTAAAAAAATCGTCCCGAAAATGGCTACTTTCGGTACGATTTGTGTAAAGTTCCATTTTCGATGTAATAAAACATACCGAAAGCTCTATTTTCGGGACGGCTGCAGAAAATGTTAGCTCTATGAAACACAAAATAGGATCATTCACGTTGAGCTATTGGAATATTTGTAACAACATTTATTCTCAGATCTTTGAAATAATTTAAACCTTGAATGTCCATTTTTCCATGTTTTGTATGTGCACAATTACTTAACACAGATCTATCTTGACTATCCTTGACTAGGCTAGAGATTGTTCACATCCAATGAGTGAGCATTGGAGTACCAAATGGAATATGCGCCCAATGACTGTTGTACACTTCGAGCATTTGATCCTTCAGTCATAAATTTGACAATCACTGACAGTTTAAAACCGAAATAGGGCCTTTTCGGAAACCTGAATTCGTAAGCTCCAGTAAAATAAATGGCAACAGCTTGTTGTTTTAAGATGACAAGTAGTTAAAAGACTGTCATTGTCTTAACTCACTAAAATTTTCCAGGTTCACTTTTTTCTGTTTATTTCCATTTAGTCCTGTCGATAAAAGGGAATTTAATTCTGATATTCCCAATTTTAATTTAAATTTGTCTCAAAAATCGATACGGAGAAGCGACACACAATGACAGTCTCTTAACCATTTGTCATCTCAAAACAGCAAGCTGTTGCCATACCTTCAACTGTAGCTGACTGAAGCGAGTTCCTGTAAACGCCCAGGCTTCGTAACTATAGGTTTGTTCCAACTAAGCGAAATGATGCCTACATGAACGTCACGATCATGCGCATAACAAAATTTCTGTTCCAAAATGTTCCGACAATTCCACGGACTGATAAAAATGCGTTCCAACAAAAATTGGACACGTTCATAAACGTGTCGGCGAACGATCATTTTCATCAGAGATCTGGATGTAGAACCGTTCGTCCAAACTGTCAGTTGATGTTTTAGGGCGAGTTGTATCAAACACCTAAACTCAGTTTAATGATGACTGATGTAATTGTTAATAATAAATACATCAATCAGCCACAGTCCAAACATCAGTTATCATTAAACCGAGTTAAAGTGTTCAACAACTCGCCCTAAAGGGTAGGTAATGGCAAATAAACATAAATCATACATAAATAAAACGTGAACTTATAGGGTTGTAATAAAGTTCCTGAAAGTGGTAATAGTTTAAAAATGAATCGTAGAATCGTTCCAACAATGCATAGGGTATGATGTTCATGGATTAATTCACGTACAGGTTCTCGAACGTTTGATTCGTACATAAATAGACACTTTTAGCTGGTCATAAGTTTTTACACGTATCCGTATCCGTATTGAAGTTACGTTGACGTAAAGAAATTGTCAAGAAAGCCTTTATAGCAGAAAACGTATCGCTTCGTTCTGTTTCTAATTGTATAACCTCAAAGTTTTTTTATTTTACCTTTTTATATTTTTGTAAAACATAAAATGAGGGCGATATCAAATAATCCATTGCTGCTAGACGAGGAAGATGATGTAATATAGCACAAATAGCACGGAATACTGACTTTGGTCGGAATACGGATACGTTTAAGTATACGGAGTAGGGAACGTAACAATACGTTCAACGCATCGTATCGGCTGAGACGTAACGGGTCTACACATACGACACATACGCAGTTCGTTACGTATACGGATACGTGAGAAATTTAAGACAAGCTAAAAGTCTCTAAGTTCACGAACGTTCATGTACTAATCAGAAGGTGGTTGTTGGAACAAACCTTATATTAACAGATATAAATTTTCATGATTTTCAGTATGATCAGATAAAAGGACTAGCCCCTTTCCCCGCTCATATTCTATTTTGACAAATCCATTTTTTCTGCTTATGACTTTTATATTGACTTTGATTTGACACCGTCATTTTTATTAAACTATTTAATTTTTAACTGAATATAAACAATTTTTTTTCAGTGAAATGGCTCAACAAAACTATGATTTCAACGATAAACTCAATTTTCTCGGAGAATGGTATGATTACGACTGTGCATACCAAAAGAAATTTATCGTAAGTTTTTATCCATATGACAACACAATAGAAATATATGACAAAGATGCGAGAAAAATGTATTTGAAACGTACAAAATCTGATGATTTATGCATGGAAGATATGTTCGTCGGCAATACAGTAAGAATCTACAGCAGACAAATTAAAATTACGGGCTACGGAGATTGTCGCACTCAAAAGTATGTTGGGAAATTGAGAGAGAAAACATTGGCTATTTTAAAACCTACAGTCATCGACAAACTAGGAACAATAATCAATATTATTCAAGAACACAAGCTGCATATATCAAAATTGAGAATGTGCCATTTAAGTAGAAAAGAAGCATTAGATTTTTACGAAAATATGAAAGGAGACACGGTGCTTCCTTTCATCCTGGAAGTTATTGTATCCGGGCCGATTGTAGTATTAGAATTAGTAGGAGAAAATGCAGTGGAAAGATTTCAAGACCTTATGGGTCCCCCAGATCCCGTTGAAGCTAGAAAAACATTCCCGAATACTCTGAGAGCTTTATATGGTCAAGATAGTCGTCCAACTAACGGTTTTCATGGATCAAGAACAGTAGAAGAAGGCATCACGGAATCGGATTTCTTTTTTTCCAGCCAAAATATAACACCAATTCCGACTGTTCAATTGGAGAATAGCACTTGTTGCGTGATAAAGCCTCATGCTATACAAGAAGGTAAACTTGGATATATCATATCTTCAATCGTAGACTCTCATTTTAAAATGACCGGCGCTGTAATGTTGTATTTGACTAACGCAAACGCAGATGAATTTTTGGAAGTTTACAAAGGAGTCGTTAGCGACTATCACGCTTTGCTGTTGAGCTTTTTGGATGGTCCTTGCGTTGTTTTGGGAATATCTGGGAAAAATAGTGAAATTAATGTCCACGAAGATTTTCGGAAATTTGCAGGTCCTACAGATGCTACTATAGCAAAACAAATTAGACCTAATTCATTAAGGGCAAAATATGGTTGTGATAAATATAAAAACGCTGTGCATTGTACTGATTTGCCCGAAGATACCATCATTGAACTCGAATATATTTTTAAAGTTCTCAAAGACTATTAATTTTGAGATATTGTAAGAGGTACACACATTTTCATATCGTTTTGTAATTTTTTACACATTTGAAAAATATATTTTAATAGATATGTCATGCTTATTTTTTATTCATGAGAAGAATGAGACTCAATATCTGAATATATAGAGGAAGCGACTAAAAACATCATAGGTACTCTGGTATTTGACATAAGCATCTGTCAAGATTCTTCCACTTCTCAAGGTTGCTATTTATTCCTTAAATCCTAACACAAAAAATGATAACTAATGTGAATTTTGACATTTCTTATTATATTCTTATTACAATGTGTTTAGAAACTCCTGCCAAGCCCGCACGTTTCTCGTGGTGCGTTTGTGAACGCTGTGGTGTGGTGTGTGAAGTAGGTATATACTAAATGTCTTACGAACGCTTACTTTGTACCCAAGTATAACTCTTACACACATGGTGTTGTATTGTATTGTGAACGCACTACCGCTGTAATTTATTTTATCGCCAACCGTCAGTAAAGCCGTCAATTATCAGATTGATTTCCGGAAGACCGGAAGTAAACAAACAGTTTACCTTCCTTTACAATAAGCGTTTTCGATTATTTACTTTTGGCTGCTAGTAGCAGCTCGTAGTGACTGAATTCCGTTCGTTTTTTACCGGGCGTGACGCCTAGTCTTACCTTCCCCTTGCCCCTCAAGCACATACCGAAAAGTATGAGCTTCAAGCCACGGACATTAGATATTTGACGTTTGTCCGGTTTGACGTTTATTTAAAGGTATATTGTGTATATTGTGCCGATTACGATTTAATACGATTTAAACCTTACTAAAAATATCTAAATATGCAAAATTTTATTATTTAAAACATTATAATTGAAAACTGTTTTTCTAACAACACAGGAAATTCATTGGCATTGGCACATGTCAGGTGGTTTTGAGGATCCTAAAAAATCGTGTTCGATTTGCTCAAAAGTCGTGACGACTGAGGCGTCACGCACAAGTGCTTGAAGCCCAAATAAACGAAAGCAACATTGATCTGCCGCATTTGCGGCAGGTAAAGTATTTTGACTTTTACATTATACTCGAAAATCATTATCTGTCAGAGTCACGCTTCTCCCTATTACGGCTCGATAATAGTTTCCTTGCGATTTATTTATAACAAATTATTGTTGGAGCTCCTTTGACTTCAGGAATTAACTTTTATAATGCTTCAGGGTGTACCTTCAATTTAAATACCTATAACAAATAATAAGTAGATTTGTTCTATATTTGCTGTTTACTTTGTCATAATAAAGTGCAATGAAATATACCTACCTCAGTTTCTTACATTATGAATTCTGAGCAGTTGGCGATAAAATTTTGTATGCACCACGTCAGAAAAGTGTCTTTATCCGACTTGCCTGTTATTTGCCTCGCTTTGCTCGTCTCATAATTTCAGACTCGTCCGAAAAAGAATCACTTTACTGCCTTGGTACATAAATAACTATAATCGCCAACCGTCAGTAAAGCCGTCAATTATCAGATTGATTTCCGGAAGTAAACAAACAGTTTACCTTCCTTCACTTAATCTGCCGCATTTGTGGCAGGTAAAGTGACATATGTGGCGGCAGGTAAAGTATTTTGACTTTGACATTACTCGAAAATCATCATCTGTCGGTGTCACGCTTTTCCCTATTACGGCTCCATAATAGTTTTTTTGCGATTTATTTATAACAAATTATTGTTGAAACTTCTTTGACTTCAGCAATTAACTTTTATAATGCTTCAGGGTGTACCTTCAATTTAAATATAACAAATAATAACTATCTTCTGTGAGTTCCTTGTGGCATTACTTATTCTTTTTTCTCTTATTCTTTTGGGAATCAAACCACAATAATGTTTGCACTTCACTGGATTCCATTTCTAGTAGACTATCATATCGATAGAATGCATAGAGATATTACTATCTCTATGATAGAATGTCATGAAATGAAATATTTTATTTCACATTTTACCAGAGGTGTGATCTACTATGAATGGACCTTAATAAAATTTGACAACAAAGTTTTGTAGTCTTAAACTTCAAAATATTATTGATTGTCTAGTTGTCATATTTTTTTCGTTGTGTCAGATAGGGACCAAAAATTATTTTATTAATTTTTTTACTAGTTAATCTTGACAACGGTAGCTGGAACGCTACCGAAACGTCGAAATAAAAAATAAAAAACATTATTGTGGTTTGATTCCCAAAATAATAAGAGAAAAAAAAATAATAACTAGATTTGTTCTATATGTGCTGTTTACTATTTCATAATAAAATGCAATGAAATATACCTCAGGTTCTTATATTCTGAATTCTGAGCAGTTGGCGATAAAAGTTTGCATGCACCACGTCAGTAAAGTGTCTTTATCGGACTAGCCTGTTATTCGCCTCGCTTCGCTCGTCTCATAATTTCAGACTCGTCCGATAAAGAATCACTTTACTGCCTTGGTACATAAATAACTATTTCTTCAATTGCATGTGTGCAAAGTAAAACATAAACCCACGTTTTGTAATTTTTTTGGATGTGGTCGTATAATTGGTTTCGTCAATTCGTTGCACTTGATATTGGTGATTATGAAATATAGGAATAATGGTATTTTATTGCTGTGGGTTTAAATTTAAGTCAGCTATTTGCAAACATGCTTGGGAAGAGGGTCATCAAATTCAATGGGATTCATCAAAAATAATATTAGAACAACCCAATAATAAAAGACGGAAAATCAAAGAAAGTGCTTTAATACAACTAAATGCAGATAAATGTGTAGCTAGTATTTCAGCCGAATGTAGACAAATTTGGTTACCAATGTTAGAAAGAGAAATTTCCAATAATCAATTAGGTACCTGCGTTATCAGGATAGCATCATAAGTTTTTATCCAGGTTTTCTCATGATTTATAATTTGAATAGTTGTTAATCGATACACATTTCAATACACAAAATCACAAAACTGAGTATACATATTTCAAAAACTTAAATATTCATACACAAAAAAACTATCAAGAAACGCGTTTTATTAACAACATTTCCAATATAAGCGAAAAAAACGCGCCATCCCAATAAAAACCGTTCCTGGAACGTGCACTTCACTGGATCCATTTCTAGTAGACTATCATATCGTTGGAATGTCATAAAATGGAATATTTCATTTCACATTTTGCCACAGATATGATCTACTATGAATGGACCTTAATAAAAATTTGATAACAAAATTTTGCAGTCTTAAACTTCAAAATAATTTTTGATTGTCTAGTTGTCAAATTTTTTCTGTTGTGTCAGGGATAAAAATTAATTTCTACTCATTTTTTCTTGACAACAAATAAAGAATTTAAAAATATTGTTCCCAAGAAATTAAAAAAAGAATGAATAATATACCACAAGGAACATACCTACAGAAGATAACAATAATGAAGTTCCTATATACCATTTTCCCATTAAAGACCCTCTGGTAAGTAATATTCATCATTGAAATAATGTATGAAGTCAATTATTATTAATTTTTGTCTTAAATTTGGCTAGTAGTGAAAAATTATACAGGGTGGTCTGTAAGTGATGGTCCAAAGTGAAATGGAAGATTCTTCGCCTGAAAATATCACAATCTGACGCAACTTCTTTCTATGAAATATTGATGATAAGAAAGATACAGGGTGGCAAAGTTGAAATGTAAAAAAATGTCCTCATTAAATTGGAAGATTTTGGATATACAAACGTAAAAATTTGAAGATAGGGGTTTTAAGCCTGGGAAATCATAATACGCTATCTATTCCGATGTATTTTCTAGAGCTACAAAAGCTATGTGTAACTGTGAGATTAACTCACTTACCGTTAACGGTTTCTCTCTATTTACTGGAAAATGTTGAAACTGCATTATTTTTGCTACAAAAATTTATATTTATCATTAGTCTCAAAAGTTACTGGTTTTCGAGATATTCGCACTCTTAAACCCCCCTTCATAATTTTCATTTCATTTATTGGCACAAAAATAATAATGTTAGTAGGCGCTGATGTCAGCAAATTTATTATCAGCTATAATATAGCAAGAAAATTGATAATTTGCAATACCACAATACACCATCGTGGTGTATATACAGGGAGGTCCGTAAGTAATAGACCAAAGTGAAAAGGAAGATTCTTCGCCTAAAAATATCACAATCTGACCTAAATTACGTCGATAAAATATACCTATCCTTTCTACGATGACGGCATTTAACGTGACATTTTAATATCATATTTCAGTCGATTCGACTTCATCCAAGAAGTCAAAACGACGCAAGGGGTGACGAAAGAATTACGTACATAGAACGTCATGCTGTCAGCTGGATAGCTGGAAAGGGTGTAGTGAAAAGACCAATAGTCGCCACAATAAACTATCTAATGGGACGAAGTATTAATGATTTTATAATTACACCACAAAAGTGAAGACTAATAAAACAGTATGTATTTGGAAACAATTCCTTTAATTTCATTTAGCGAATATTTTTATCATATAGTCCAAGCCATGACCCATTTTGGAGTCCACTTCAAGCTCTACAAAATTACTACCAACGCCTCCATCCTTAATATATACCAGGGAACCTTCAGATTCGTCATTTTCACTTGTAACCAACAAGCAGTATATTGTGGTATCGCCGCTCCAGTTTATCTATAACAAATTATTAATAATTAAAAGCAGAATTAATACCTAATAATAGAAAGGAAGTAACTTCTTACAAATAGAAAACTCTTCTATTTCGTGACTGTGTAAAACTACTACCATTGGGATCTAAGTCTTATTGATTTTGTGAGGTTTTGATTATTTGTTACTTTTATTAGGATATTTGGAATACTCGATGGTTTGGACGCCAACTTATTTTTTATAATGCTTCTGTTAACAAATAATAAGAAGCTCGTTCAAAAACTGATCTAAACTTGCTGTGCACCTATAAAAACTATTCAATATTTATCGTCTCTACAATAACCAACTATATACTTTCAAACGAAAGTTACCTAGCTTGCAATTAGACCATTTTCCATTCTGTTCCAGTCAAATACGGACCAAAACGCTAAAAAACGGTGGAATAAGTCTCAAACGATAGGAACACACACAGTTAGACATTATTTCATCCAATAACTCTCAACTTCACATAACTATAGTCGGAAACAGTCAACGGTGATGAAATAAGACGAAAACTCTCAAATCCGCTTAAAAAGCACACAAGAAGACTTAATAATGACCAAATTCACTCGAATATACTTTAAAACGAAAGTTGGCTTGCAATTGGACCATTTTCCATTTTATTTCAGTCAAATAAAGACCATAAGGCGAAAGAAAGCTGAAAACAGTCTAAACCGATAGGAGAACACACAATTCGACGGTGTTTCATCCAATAATACTCAATTTTACGTTAATACATCCCGAGACGGTAAAAGGTGATCGAAATAATTGTAAATATGTATAAGTGATTGAATTTCCGTGAATATTACCCTCATGTATTAAAAATCCCATATGAAGCGGGATCTTATCGTGATAAGATGCCGCTAACTATCGGAAAAATGCCGCTAACTATCGAAAAGATCCCGCTAACATATCGAAAATTTCCCCTGTAGGGCCGTAACTACAGTAACGAGAGTTAAAATTGCGCATTATTTGTCATTGTGACATATGCAAAATTTTAAAATTCGTTGAGATGACGCGATTTGGACAAGATTCTTTAAGTTCTATTCAAGGAAAAGTGACCGCAAGTAAACCCAAAAATATAATTCTTTTATTGGGACAAAATATGAAAATAAACTCATGCAATTATTAGACAACATGCTTTCATAAAAAATTATCGGTAATTTTGATGCACTTGTGTAATTACTTTCGATAAGTCTGTCGATTTATTTTATAATGAAAGTGAGTTGCTTGGAAACACCACCAAGAGTACGCAGAATGGTTGGTGTTCTCTGCAAACAACTCCGTTGAGTTGTGAAATAAGACAGAATTATAAGATAAATTCAGTCACGAGTGGAATTTTATTAGACTTTTTCACAAACAAAGCGAAAGTTGAAAAATCTGAAATTCGGTAGAATTGAAGAAAATTAGCAAAAACTTAATAAGTTAGGAAAATAGTTGAATAGACAGATAACATTGCAATCGATCGAAATACATATTTACCTACGACCCCCCCTGTAATCAGTCAATAACACACAGTCGGTATCAATGTAATGAAAAAAACGCACAGCTGTAAAGTAAATTGCCCTGCATTCCTAGCAGCATCTTAGCAACTGTCAATAGACGTCGCCATTTTATTCAAAATTTACTATTACTCTAGTACCAATGAAATAAGCACATTAAAGAACTAACGTTTGAGCATTATTAATATATTGTTGATAATCACAAGTCAATTTTTCAATTATAATAAATACATACTTAGCCATTTGGGCTTTTCATAGTTAAACGTGGCCATATCGAATGTTTTCAAATAGTAAATTTTGAATAAAATGGCGACGTCTACTGACAGTTGCTAAGATGTTGCTAGGGAAGCCGTGCGATTTACTTCACAGCTGTGCATTTTTTACAGTGCGTAATAGACATCATTACATTGATACCGACTGTGTGTTATTGACTGATTACAGGGGGAGTCGTAGGTAAAGTATAGTACGTAACTCGTGCTGGAAAGCATTTTCACGGAATTACGCACTCGCCGCTACGCGGCATCGTGCGTAACTTTTCCATTCGGGCGTAAAATGCTTCTTACCACACACGTTACGTAATATACTATTAAATAAACCAGTATTATCAAAACGTACTTAATAATTTCTCAATTACAATTACAAATAGTACCTACAGTTATAATTTACAATGCTTTTTGTACTTGCAACAGTTGTTATATCTTGATGGCTATTATTTCTCACATTTTTTCATTGAATAATTTGATGAAATTCATCCCAAATCTGCTCATTTTCAAATGCGTACACAGCAGGATTATTTATATTTGTCGTTTAACTGTCACATACACAAATCTAAAAACACCGAGCTTGACAGGCCAATCGTAGTCCAAACCATGTCCAAACCATTAAATAGGGTCAAATTAAATTACTTGATAAAAAAGTGGACTAATTAATTGATTAATAAACATTTAATTATCATTAAAGTTGAGAAGGGGTGTTGCAATTACAACATTAATATTAATTTGAAATGGTTGCTATTTGATTCTATAAGTAATATAAAAACGACTACTTCTTGATAGTACAGCAGCACAATTCTCCAACTTCATCAATCAGCAAGTATGTGTACGAGATTCGAGAAAGTGTAACTTTTAACTTCATATACGTAATCAAAGTATGTTAATGTTATGATATGTATTATTTTTATCCAATTCCGCTATCAAATGTGACACTTTAAGTCACTCCTTGACGTTAGGTAACGTCACATTTTTCATAGCCCTCATATATCAGTTATGAAAAGTAGTTATGTAAAAACTTCACGTAACTGTTTGGGTTTCGAAGAATAATTTATCAATTAGGTACTGTCAAAACTGTCAAAACTGACAATTATTTCATGAAAATTTTTTGACAGCTCCAATAACCAATAAAATTTCCTTATTTTTTATCATATGAAGGATTTCACCCAATCATGTCAACATTAAACTGAAAATTTTTTGACAGTTCCAAGAACCAATCCAAATTCCTCATTTTTTATCATATGAACAATTTCACCCAATCATGTCAACATTACGTCAACATCACGTTGCTATGGACACATACCTATTGATTTCTTTCGATTTTGAAGTTTCAAATATTTAATATTTGGAAATGTAACGATTTGGTTAATTCTATAATTGGTATAAAAGTTTCTATCCGAATAACCCTCGGACATTGATAAATGCTCAAAAATTATCTGAAGATACGGGGCGTCGGAAACAGGCGAGAAAACATGGCGCATATCTGTCATAAAAGTACAAATGGCGGACGGTACCTATGTGACTAAGTAAAGCTGAAAATACAAAGGTCACTGACAATACCAACGCCACTGGATTAATCAATATCAGTCAATTGACGAAGTGAGAGGGAAGAACACACGCACGCGCTTTCCAATAAGAAGTCAGCTTTCGATCAAAATCACCAATTATGTAATTAGGAGGATGTGGTAATTATGATTTTGGTACAACGATGCCAGAGCTTGAAGAAGCCAAGAACAAATTTGGAAGAGTGCTCATCTTTTAATATTCATAAATTGAAAACATAATGTTAATAGAGAAAATCCAAGAAAATAAGCACATTAAAGAATTAACGTTTAATCATATTGTTAATAATTTAAAGTCCCTTTTCTAATTATTATCACTACATACTTAGCACTTCAACTTTCTCATAGTTAAACGTGGCAATATCGAATGTTTTCGACTGCATTCCTTTCATGGCTTCAGATAAACTTGCCAAAGTATACATCATCTGTGATAATTTCAACTGTCTAACTAAAACGGTTCATGACTGTCAGGCAGACAGACGGACGGTTAGAGAAGTCATAGTAATATGGACCGTTTTTTACTATTATTCGGGTACGGAATCCTAAAAATGATGGATGTAAGCCTGTACTGTAAACATAATTTCCATCATTAACTAGGCATTCATAATATTGAACAACAAACTTCCTGATTGAAGAGCCATCGATTTACGTACGTTTTGACTCTTTTTACTCGTCATTATGTCGCTGACCCTTAAAGCGATTTTTCAAATTCACAAGTAGTAGTCACTGAGCGCTAGATCTGTGCTGAGAAAGACAGAGAGGCATAAGCTTTATTGTCATGAAAAGTTTTACAATTTCTTGGACAAAGCGACATAATTTAATGAATAGATGAAATAAAATTACCAACAAAATATAAAACAACAAAAATATACTGACCAACAATACAGCACAACATCAATATAATATAAAAATTTAATATTATAATATCGTACACCATACTAAATATTGAATTATGCCAATGTAACTCAAAAGTCTAGGATAAAGGCCCATCCCCAATCAATTTAGTGGTGAAGTGGCACTTCGGGCACGCGTGCTGGGACAATGACGTTTAAACGTATGTATCCTCAATTCAATTTCGTGCTGACATGCGCGCCGATTTGGAAGTGCAAGCTTGCAAGCTGTAAGCTTTTTCGGTGCGTGCCGAATTGTGTCATGCGCATTTAATCATGGCAAAAATAATTTTGGTACCCTAACCCTATTTTATTATATTATCTTTGCAAACAAACATACATTATTTTCTAAAATCGTAATTATATTAATTTGTTGTCTTTGATAGGTACTAACTACTTCTATTTACAAGAATAATCACAGGTTGAACTTTTTAATTACCTCGTTACCTTAAAATAACAATGAAAATGCGCATGTGCGATAACATTCAGGCAGACTGAATTGACAGGATTGAGGATGGGTATCCGTTTTGCAGCACGCGTGCTGAAGTGCCACTTCGCTAGCAGATTGATTGAGGATGTAGCTTTAGTTGTGAATATCTGCGACTGAATAATAAGATCTTTCAAGCAATTAAATGTAATTGCCACTTTCAATTCTGAAGCTGAGCTTTATAAAGCATGATCAAGCTGTTCACTTGGCTGCCTGGCATTTTCTTATAGAAAAAGAATTTTTTTAGTCAGCCTGCCGTACCTTTTATTGTGAATTGCTTGACGCAATTTTCTTAACGCCAAGCAGTAATTTTCATAAATCATTGTTTCAACGCACCTACACCTGTACCAGAACACGGTGAGTATCCATGATTTTTCTGGAATTGGAATTGTCTATATCATTTTCTTGGGGTATGTTGGATTTTATGGATAAATGCTAGGATTCCAGCATTACTAGACTGTTCCAATTTGGTTCAAAAAATCAACACCCTCTGCATTTTAACGACTAAATAATGTCAAAGCACTGCCTAAATGTTTGGTTTTCTGCTCTTGCAGTCACCATTTTTGATCTGCTGTTGCCGTAATGGACACTGTCAGCGCTCGCTCCTTAGAATTTTCGACTTTCTGATTAAAATTCTTAATCGATGAAATAATAGTTATTTACGTAATTAGTGGGATATGGACATTATTAACGCACGCATGTGAAGTTTGCACGGAGAGGCCGTACGCCTGGGTTCTTATTCTCAACCAAGAGATGTGAGCGTTCCTACGAGAAAATCCGCCATTGTTCCATTGAAATTTCATACGCCGTATTCTCGGCGATTCCCTTCCTATGAAGTTTTGGTAGAAGAGGAGCAATTTTGTTCTCCTACTTTGAAGCACACGAATCTAATATCTTCATGCGAATCGCATGCCCATCACGCCCATAACGTATTTGACATTGATATGTCATGAATCAGAAGTAAACCGGCCCGTTTGCAAATCTTCATGTCCCTTCATAAACTGCACTAATACATCTTTTTGGTGAATATCTTTATAGCTGAGTACACATGACTAGAAAGTCAAGAAAACATATTTGTATTTTGTGTAAAATTTAATTTCTAAAAATGTTCAAGATCTGAATATAATTTGCCCCAATCAGGAGATTATTTTTAATTTAATGTTATCTTAAGATATTTTACTTTGTGATGTCAATGTGTTGTCGAAAAGTTTCTTGTAACAAATACCTGACGAGTAAGTAATTCTTTACCTACTTCTTATTTTACATTTTCCAACTTTTATTACTTACTTGCAGGTATAACACTGAAGATGGCTTAACAGCCGAAAGCGCTCTGCGATTTTTAAAATAGTTATTTTCCTAACAAGTGCGGAAAGTGATACTTTCCCGCACGCGACTGCAGTTGACCCGAACGACGCGAAGCGGATTATTTATTCACCTGTTGTAACAATAGTTATAACTTGTGATGTAAAAAACTATCTAATAAGGTCAAAATTTGCATAATCTCACTTTCCCGCACTAGTGCGGGAAAGTGGGTTAGAACGCACGGTCGTAGAAAAATTAAATTTTACACAGAATACAAATATGTTTTCTTGACTACATCTTTTTGCACAAAACTGATTGAAAGTTTTCGGTCCATTTTTATTTTATATTAGATCTATGGTTTGTAAGTTATATCACTAAGATTAAAATATAAAATGACATGTATCAAGATATGACGTTTTCTTGTTACTCTTAAACTACTATTTGAGCAAATGGTCTACCACATACATTTCAATTCATTGATAACATACGGCAACAATGTCCAAGTATTTCGCATGGCCCAGAATGCGGTTCGAAATTTCAAGAGAGCAAGGAACGTCCTACTCGTGTGATAGAATACTCACTTCTCTCAACTATGTTCTATCGATGAGAATAAGCGTCCTGGTCGTGTAAACACATAAGTGCGTTAATAATTCCTATCACAAGTGTTACGTACAAAATTTTATCTACAACTGTTTATTAGTACCTATTATTAACAGTAGCTATATCATAAAATTGAAAAAAAATCAATTCAATTCAATATTCTGTGATCATAGCAACAAAGACAAACAAAGCTGTGGAAATAAAATAAATTAGTTATGTCATCAAATTGTCAAAGTTGAATGAGTAAAATCTAAAAAAATTAGTTCAAGCGAAGACAATCTCTTTTCGGAAATTGAAAATGCAATACTGGTATTAATATTTCTTAGATTCTTATTATCGCACTAGTGCGTGATATACGTCATTATGACATTGAAAATAGTGTCAAATCGTACCCGTTATATGACAGTTGTAGATAAAACAATTTAATTTGTTTTAAATCCTCATTATATTTGAACTAAGTTCAATACATATTGGTGACGCGTTTCGCGTGTCTATTCAAAATTCTTAGTTGCTTGAAATAGACAAATAATCAAAACATTGAACACATAGACATAAAATATTGGTTCCTAAATATATTGCTTATTGAGCTAGAATGAAATTATTATGCATCTTCTACCAAAGTCTACAACAACAAATGAATTTACATGAATTTTGAGCATTATTCCGTATATACACGTTATTTCAACTATGTCTGCATTTTGAGCAAAATATGGTATTTATTTATTATATTATTCAAAGTGAAAAGCCCAACTCCTGGCTATTCTTAATTTCTAAAAATATTTCCCTCATGTGTGAAAAATCCCATTACAGGTGTACAATTATTGATTGATAACAACGGTAACTGCACTGTAGAAACCGAAAGAGCACTGCGATAATTGCATTGTTCACGTATCCACGGTAATCCCATTGTGAATCCATGATAATTAAAAATAAAATAAATTTGACAAGTAAAGTCAAAATAGTTATTTTCCTAACAAGTGCGGAAAGTGATACTTTCCCGCACGCGACTACAGCGGTCAAGGGCGGGAAAGACACTTTACGCATGAGTTAGGAACATTATTTTTTCTATGACCATATATACAAAAAAGTATATCAACCTATTTTTCAAAATTCATTTTATTTTAACATACCTATATATAAAAAACTTAAGCCAAAAACTATTATTATTATTATCAGTTATTATTATAAATATTAATATTAGAAACACAATTTGTTGCATTCTGTGAATTACTTAAAATTGCCGGTCCAGTGGAGTTATTTGGTGTTTACTGGTGAGTGAATGACGTTGATGAGGATGGCATCGTTTGCAGGTCACATAAAGATGACGATAAAGGTGACGGCAACAATTTTAAGTCATTTGTAGATAAAAGAATTTCATTTGATATATTTTTCTTATATGAAGCCCGGGTGGTTTCATAGTTGTCTTGTGACACTACTTTGAAGAATTTACAAGGTTATATCAAAATATTTTCATCATTTTATATTTTCAGAAAATTAAAAATGCAACAAAAAGCTTGAAAACATGTTGATTTTCATTTGATAGATTATTTATTCACCTGGTGTAAGAATAGTTATAACTTCCGAAGTAAAAAACTATCTAATACGGTCAAAATTTGCATAATTTTACTTTCCCGCACTAGTGCGGGAAAGTGACACTTTCAAAACTAAAATGCGTGCGGGAAAGTGGGTTAAAGCGCACGGTAGTAGAAAAAATATTTCTAAAAATGTCTCGTTTTGAATGTAATTCATTGGGAATTATAGAGAATAAAGTGATGGAGACCGAACCAAAAAACACCAAACACAACAGACAATACGTGTGGCGACATTTTATGAGCTTTTGTGCTGAAAAAAATATACATTGGATGAAACAACACAAATGAACGTTTTGGCAGAAATATTAACTGACTGGGCATTCAATTTTTTTAAATGGATATTTTGTATTATAAAAAAGAAATAGGAGTTTAATATTTAAACCAATATTTGTATTCAGGAAATATTCCCCCGAATTACACTCGTGCATAAAAAACCAGATAATTTTGCATTGCAGCGTGTTGTCTTGAAAAAACTACATTCGATCATTTTCATATTTTGTTTTTGTTTTCAGACAACACGCTGTGGTAATTTGGATGCAATTGTGCAATTACTTCCGATTATTGCACTGTACTTGCCAAATCTACTGATTTTCTTTTGTCGACTCTAAAAAAGTAGTGGCGCTCTCTAGCATACCCAGTGTAACACTAACATGAGGTCCCACCACCCTTAAGAGGAGTCTCTTGCCGGGCATCTGTCTGAATTGAAGCAAGTAAGGTTACCTAGGTATGCTTTGAAACGTTTTTTGCAAACTCCCTTAAAAGAAACTTTTTATGGACATGAGATAAAATAGAAAGTGTGTTGGAATGTTAATTTTCCTAAAGCAATTGGAATTTACCCTTTTTATCGTCCGAATTCATTCTTGAGATTTCAAATAGAAATAACATCACTCAATAAAAGTGAGTACTTACATTAACTTTATGTGTTACTAATGGTATTGCATACTTCGTTAGATGTCTTGTATAAACTCGATCTACTGATGAAGCTCCGTCACAATTTCCATCGTTAATTTCAAATCGCCCATCATCAGTTAAGTATCTTCCGCCTACAATTTGGACTGCAATAGCCAGACAAATTAAAGACAGTGCAAACCGATCCATGTTTCAATACAAATTGCTGGTGTCGTGTATTTATAATAACTGATCACCTTAAACATGAATAATGTCATGAATTCATAGAGATTATGATAAGATTATGACTACTTGATTGAAATTATAATATGTTCAAAATATAAAACTAAATCAATGAACTTTCCGATTAAATTCTTATTTTTATCCTTTAAAGTTGTGGATAGAGTATTGGAATGGAAAAATCCTTTAAAGTTCATATAATAACTTTTTCGGTGTGCCTCATCGATTGTTATTAGAGACTTTTGGCTTGTCTTAAATTTCTCACGTATCCGTATCCGTAACCAACTGCGCATGTGTAGACCCGTTACGTCTCAGTCGATGCGATGCGTTGAACGTATTGTTACGTACCCTACTCCGTATGCTTGAACGTATCCGTATCCCGACCAAAGTCAGTATTCCATGCTACTAGCGCTATTTTACTGGTCTAATGTCCTTCTAACACATTACGTTGGAAGAAATGGAAAAAAGGCAGGTCTGTGATTAATCTTAATCAATAATGAACCGTTAAATGTATTACAAACGTTAACCCTAATCTAATCTAATCTAATTTAATTAGTTAATGTTTAGATTACGCACAAGCGTGACCTATCAATCGGGAGAGTTATATCATTCAAAATAGAATGCAGACGTACCTTTTGTAGCGGCAATGTGTCCTACGTGATCTTCTAATGTCCTACTGATAGTTCTCGACAGGTCTGTACTTTGTTGTTCACGGTCAATTATTATTTATGAATAGTGAATATTAATCTTATTGTTATACAGGGTGGGGAAATCTTCTGACATCGGAGGATTACATCGTTATGGTGATAGATAGAACTTTATAGTTTTGTGTGAGCTAATACAGTTACTGAGGGCACATTTTGAAAATACTTTCGATTCTACAGGGTGTTCCAAAACCACGTAGCAGCACAAACTTACATTCTTTTAAATGGAACGCACTATATTTTGTTCAAGAATCGAAAAGATATCACCGAGAGCGTTACAAAAATATAGCACTCTAATATATTATAAGGGTGTTTTACAAAGATATGGCCAATTATTAGCAAAAAAGACCTCCTCTTTAACACTCTGCAGAACAGTAAATTAAAATAAATCAACAGGTCTTTGTGTTCAAATGTCATATACACATCATTGTCTGTGCTCAGTATTAATTACTTTTTTCATCTGTGGCTTCTTTAATACAGGGTGAAACAAAACGCAAATCAAGCAATATCTCAAAATTTTTAAATGAATCACCCTATAAGTCTTTTTACAATTGGTTAGTACAATTAATGATATTTCAAACGATGTAGTACATTTAGGGCATGAGTTAATGGAAAATCGTAAATATTTCATGATAATGGTCAATAACAAGTATTTAACGTACACAAATAAAATGGTATTAAATTTTTACATGCAACCTCTTGTAAATTTTAACATTTCTAAGGCATATATTTTAATCATAATTTTGGATGCATCTACAATATCTAATCAATGAAATAAAATGTCTGCTAATACCGTAGGTACCTGGAATTACCAAAAATTTCATATTTATTCATGTTTCACTTTCAAGAATTGTTATTATAGGCTTGTTTGAGAATGGGCGAAACATAATCAAGCCATATATTTGATTATATGAAGTGGGCTACTATCAAAATAGTATCTACTAATAAATGTCAAAGAAATATTGCTGTATTATTCGTTTGTGTTTAGGAAGTTGATTCAAACACAATAGTTAACTTGTGGTTCCAACAAGATGGAGCATCTGTATATCAGAAATTTCACCGACAGGTGGATAGGAGGTGGACCAAGTTCGTGGCCTCCTCGATCTCCAGATCTCACACCGATGGATTTCTTTTTATGGGGATACATCAAGCAAATTGTGTATCAAACGGAACCTACTACCAGAGAAGACGTGAAAGAAAGGATTCGTAACGCATTTTCCACAATAACTCCAGCTATGTTGGAAAGAGTAAGAATCTCGTTTTTGAAAAGAAATGTATGGAAGTAAATGGTCGCCATTTTGAACACTTAGAACTTAGAACTAGAACACTTACAGAAGATACTTAAATTTTAGGTTAGCTAAATGTCAATATAGCAAATAAAATAAACGACATACCCAAAACCCGGATATACGTCACAGACGATGACGCACACCAAGAAGGCTATTGAATGTACATAGCAACTAGATGTTTATCGGATTGTAATATCTCAAGATTCACGAAATATTTTACAATAATTTGATATTAACTTCAGGTAGGTACTACCGAAAAATAACACTATTTTTAGTTGATTACAAGAGAAAATGGTTCATGGAAAGTTATATGTTACTGAATGGTGGAACCAGATTCTGCGATCTGAACTAGTGGATATTTCAATATCAGGGGAAAGCTGAATCAGATCAGGAATTATTGTATATTGTTGAAAATCCAGATATAATGCTCCTGTTAAATTTCCATCAAAAAAATATGGACCAATAATTGTATTTCCCACAATACCAGCCCATATGTTTTTTTTGTGGTCTTTGTGTATGGTGTTTCTGCATTCAGTGTGGATTTTCATCACACTAGTAACGGGTGTTTTGCTGGTTAACATGACCGCTGAAATAAAACGTTGCCTCGTCTGAAAATAAAATGTTATCGATGAAATTGTTATTTTGGCTCGTCATATACTCACAGAATTCAGTTCTTCATTTAAAGTCGTTTTCAGAAAATTCATGGATAAGACTTACTTCACAATGGTGGTATTTCACCTTCCTAAAAATGTTTATTGCTGAAGACTTTCCAATACCAAAATCCCTAGATAATCCTTCCACTGTACAGTGTGGATTTTTGTCTACCTTGCTTTGCTGCATCTCTTACATGTCCTAATTCTCTGTATTCTCGCTCTATCCTGCTTACCGTAGATTGTGAAATAGATTCACGATCTGGGTGCATTTCATGGAATAATCGACACATCTCTTGTTGGTCCGCATCTTATCGCTAATACCAAGTTGCGAATGATCAATCAGTTTTCATGTAAACGCACCTTCTCTAAAACCTTAACAATACAGAATTGTACCTTAATGTTTCTGACAGTTTTTAACGTCAAATGAAAACAAAGGTAAAAACTCTTCGAACGGTAAATAGTATATTAAGCGTTTTCGATTATTTACTTTTGGCTGCTAGTAGCAGCTCGTAGTGACTGAATTATGTTCGTTTATTACCGGGCGTGACGCCTAGTCTTACCTTCCCCTTGCCCCTTAAGCACATACACGGACATTAAATATTTGACGTTTGTCCGGTTTGACGTTTATTTAAAGGTTAAGATTGTGCCGATTACGATTTAATACGATTTAAACCTTACTAAAAATATCTAAATATGCAAAATTTTATCATCAAAAACATTATAATTGAAAACTGTTCTCCTAACAACACAGGAAATTCATTGGCATTGGCACATGTCAGATGGTTTTGAGGATCCTAAAAAATCGTGTTCGCTTGAAGCCCAAATAAACGAAAGCAACAATTGTATACCTAGGCGGTGAAGTGGCATTTTTCAGGCCGAAGCAAGATATGGACAGGCGAGGCGTTTAGTCAAACAAGTGTTACTACAAATATTTAATTTGAAAGTTTTTGATATGGAAGGTGGGGATAAGGAGTACAATCGTCTTAAGAGACACCAACTAGGACAGTTACTGATCCAGGGACTGTTTAAAAAAGTAAGTATAAAGTATTTGACAGGTACTTGAAAGCAGAGGTATAAATTTATCAATAATTATTTATAATAGGTCCGTTTAAGGTTGGAACTTCCAACCAGCAATTCTGTTATCGTACGTAACCAGTAATTGAACTATTTAATGCGCATGCGTGAGAGAAATTAGTGAAATTACTGGTTATCTCTTACCAAACGGTTGGAACGTATTTTGAACTGTTTCGAACTAGTTTAGTAGTTGCACACATCTACCTATTAGACCTTGCACGGAAATAATCTAATATAACCAGAAATGAACAAAGAATTAGGGATGCTGCTGTGAATACCTTGCCATGAACAATAGATATCAATATTATTGAGGATGTATTTCATTGTATTAACATTAATCAGAAAATGAAAGTATGAAAACAGACATTTTATTTGTAATCATGAAGCCTTCAGGCTTGAAAATACATAAAAATAAATACAACGAACTTATAAAAACCAAAATAGACACTTTCAACCTAAAAATATCAAATAAGTGAAACTTAATACTAATAATATCACCTATATCAAAATACCACAATATTAGAAGTATTTGTAACCTTAATAATAATGTAGGTGAATGGCAAAATTATATGTATGTTTTATTTCGACCATTTTCAATTATATCATAAGTAGAAGCGATTTAGCAGAATATAAAGGGATTTCTTTCCATTTTGGAACTTTAGTTCTTTACGTCAGGTTATGTTTGAGCGACCAGGGGTCGCGACGCAAAAGATTTGACCGTTACGCGTTACGTTACGCTACGTTATGTTACGTTGCTTCGTTATGTGCCTCGCTTGCGTGCTTGTGCTCTCTCCTTAATCTCTCTCTCGTTTACGAAGCAGCGATTCATTAGCTCCGGCCGGGATTCGAACCCGGGCCGCCCGCGTGGAAGACGAGCATTCTACCACTGAACCACTGATGCTACATTAAAATTCTATGTAAAGCTGGTATACACAGTGCTAATGATCTACTTGAATTTGTTCGGATACATTTTTACTATTATTTCCATAGTTTTTTTTGCGCGATTGAGGGGTCTAGCACATTTACTTTTCGAAATACAGGGTATTGAAATTTTGAAAACTTGAATGCTTTAATTCGATAACTTTAAAATGGATGGATAAATTGATTTGACATTTGGCAGGTTGTTTTTAAATGTGAAAGGGCATATTTTGAAAGAATTAGTAGTTTGTGCAACTAGTGTGGATATGATGGCCATATCGCACGAGGACGAAGTTTGAGCACGACGCCGTATCAACGACTACACAAAGAAACAGTCAGTAAGAAACGGTAGACACTATTTTCAAAACAGTTCAAAAACTAAAAACTCACTTTCATATCCCATTTACACTTTCCATAAAAAACAAATTCGACAGCTTAAGATAAAAATGTTGCCATTGCGCATGTTTCTTAATTTCAGAACTGTCGATACTCGCTATCAAGCAAGAATCGTTTGAACGGTAATTTACTGGTCCACAAACGGGATGGAACAGAGAACTAATAGTAATCCAGAGTTCTGAACCAGTAATTTCAGGTGGTTGGAACGATGTTTTTCAACTGCGCATGTGTATTAGTAACATTACTGTAAATTACTGGTGGCTCGAACTAACCTAATATATATGAAAGTGATTGTAGAAGACATGTGAGCTTAAAGTGAAATTATTGTTCTCAACCAATTAATCCTTGCCTTTGAACTGGTTACGAAAAGTAAGACGTTTCATAACGTCAACGAGTTTTATAAAGTGTCACTTCATATGTGAAAATTAGAAAACGTAAATTTTGCCACTAATGATTAATGCATATTCCAACGACCTTTCCAAATCTGTTATTATTTTTCATGGACGCTATTTGGTAAAAAAGTTAGCTAGCGTGTGACATTTTTTTACAGGAACCCCTATGTCGCATATTATAAAGAAAACAGTGTTTAAAATATATTCTTTCTGTATTTTTGTTATCGGTCATTCTCAAATTATATCATTATCTGTTGAGTACCTTCGTAAGTACATGGATTAGGAATTTTTGAAGATATATAGACACCTTCATTTGATAACGAAGTTTATGGTGAAAGTTACCATATAAAATATATTGTGTTACATTCTGAAAATACCACGGATATTTCAAATATTTTAAAATTATTCCGTTCTCTCTCCCTCTTATTAATCATCAGAAGTAACAATTGAGTACTGTTGCAATTTCCGACGAACAGAACAGCTTACCACCATAACCCTCTTATCCGAAAGTGGTAATCTAAGAAAGGTACGATTATAGTATCGTCGGATAACAAGTAATGACCAGTACCGCGTGTTGGGTTTTCTCAGGCAATGAGTACCTACTGCTGCAATTTCCGACGGACAGAGTACCTCACCGCCATAACTTTTTAATCCGAAAGTGGTGAACTAAGAGA
>CAJUYG010001511.1:100111-112661 GCA_910591675.1 Galerucella calmariensis
TACCTCACCGCCATAACTTTTTAATCCGAAAGTGGTGAACTAAGAGAGGTCCGATTATAGTAGCAATTAGCTATTAAGTAATGACCAGTACCGCGTGTTAAGTTTTGTCAGGAAATGAGTACTGCTGCAATATCCGACGAATAGAACACCTTACCGCCATAACCTTCTACTCCAAAAGTGGTAAGGTAAGAGAGGTTCGATTATAGTAGCGATTAGCTAATAAGTATTGACCAGTATCGCGTGTTAAGTTTTATCAGGCAATGAGTACTGCTACAATTTCAGACCAATAGAACACCTTACCGCCATAACTTTTCAATCCGAAAGTGGTGAACTAAGAAAGGTCCGATTATAGTAGCAACTAGTTATAAAGAGGTCTCCAGGTGTCCGGGGGGTCAATTTCAACATCATAATCGTGATCAGCGACCTCGAAAACTCCCGGGTACCCGATTTGAGCCAGATCTGACTCTTATTTACAGAGGCCTCCCAAAAGATGCATTTTTGGCATGCATTTTTGACTGCAGCGATGCAATTCCCGATTTGTAATGGGAACAAAGTATGTACATTTTTCACAAATAATATTCCGAAGCGAATGCAAAAAACCGCATTCCGATCCGTCTTTAGGGAAAAAATTCCGAATTTTGAGCCTTTTTTGTGCTTTATCCGCTCGACTAAGAACTATCAATAATTTATTGAGTCAAGGTGCTCATGTAGGGGAAGGATTCAAATTATGTATCAAAATAAAATTGCAGCTAGCAAGCTGTTAAGTGTTTAAAATGTTTACAAAAGCGTCAGTTATAAACCAGGGATCTACCAAACTGGGATAGACCGACGGCTGGATTCCACCGAAGTAAATTTTAAAATAGAAATATCTGATCAGGTCGCAGGCCCATGTCCTTGGTCTGTTTTCGCCAGATAATAATAAAATAAATCTTCGTGGCAAAGAGGGTAACAGCCACACTTTTATTCAAATTAGTAGTTAAGATTAGTTAGACCTTAATATATCAAATTTATTTATAATTTATTTAGGAAATTCACATATTTGTTTTGGGACATTACCAGATCACATTTTTTTGCAATAAATTTATTTTTATGCTCATGTTGGATAGCTTGAGTTCTGTGTCCACTTGAATTGTCATTTGTTGGTTTTAAATTGAAGTAGTGTCACTTCGTTTTCCGACTAACACGTGTTCGTGTAGTAGCTAAAGAATATAACCAGAATTAAAAATGTTCAAAATATGAAGACAGTTTAACCACAATCAGGTGATAATTTTAAAAAATTTTAAATTTGATGTAATTTTATCATTGTGACGTTAATGTGTTGTAGACATTTGATTAGGTTTCTTGTATCATATCTGACGAGTAAGTAATTCTTTACTAATTTCTTTTTTAATAATTTTCCAACGATTATTGCTTACTTGCAGGTATGGCACTGAAGATGGCTTAATAGCCGAAAGCGCTTTGCAATTTTCAATAAAAAATTTTTTACACAGAATACAACAATGTTTTCTTGTCTTAGTAGTTGAGAACCATACTCTACATTTGTAATTTTGGACAAAGTAAATAGCCAGGACAGGCACTAGACCATAATCATGCCTTTTTAATACATGTAAAAGTTTACACTCTATGCTTTTCACTATCGATAATAATTTTCAGGGCCCCATAGCCCCCATACACTAATAGAATGTCATCATCGTCAGATCGAAGCATAAGATATAGGTGATGTAGGGGAGTTTATCGGGGTGGATTGTTTATTAAGGGTTGGAGAAGTGGTGGTATCTGATAGCAATGGTTGTGAGGGGTTTCACATACCTATTGATGTGTTCCTGGATACCAAAATCACAAACAATAGATAATAATATAAATAGATATAAATCTCAGCTCAGAAGACAGTCTATAACTCAATGACTGGACAAAATAAATAAAAACCGTCAAAACCGTTGGATTACTCCTGAAATTAATAAGGCTAGCAGTGACTTGAAAAATCTTTACCGGTTATGTTCAAAAATAAACACGCGAAATCAAATAGTACATATGAAAATGCTAAAATTAACTACAATAATCTGATTAAACATGCTAAATATATATTACAATGCTAACTTGATATATAACTCGCTATTCAAACCTAAAACTGCCTAATAATGTTAAAAATCAACAGCGTTGACTGCTCGAGCCCGATGGTAGTGGCTAACACATTTTGCGATTTTTTTGCTTATATAGAAGGGCAAAAATTAAAAAATCACTACGGTGATTCTGTACTGTATCAAATAAACAACACGTTTTTCTTCAACCCCGTCAGTAAGGAAGACATTGTGGATACTGTGAGACAACTTAAGAATAAGAATACTACGGGAACTGATAATATTTTTATTAGGATATTGAAATCAACTATTGAATAAGTTGCCGAACACAGCATACTTAATTAACCTATCCATATCAACCGCAAAGTTTCCTACTGTTCGAAAGATTGCAACAATTATACCAATATACAAAAAAGATGATCCGCATGATGTTACAAATTACCGGCGACCGGCCTATTTCTCTCTTGGGTGTTTTTTCTAAACTTTTTGGAAATATTATTGTGAATAGAATTTTACAGTTTTTGATTAAATGTAAAAGTGTTTCGGATTGTCAGCACGGCTTTCTGCAAGGTTGATCAACACAAACAGCTACGTGTAGCCTACTAGAGCAAATTTTTGTATCAATAGATTCTGGCAAACATGTTGCCGGATTATTCTTTGACCTCTCACGAGCGTTTGATTGCTTGAATTTTGAATTTATTGAAAACAAACTATACCTACAGCCTAGGCTTTAGGAAGTGCTGATGAAGCTGCGATGGAAATGATCCTTGGTCTTCGGCCTCTTCACCATGTGATCGAGGCTGAGGCGGGGAGGGCTTTCCTGCGCTTGAAGCGTCTGGGATACGTGCAAAGAGGGAAGAGTGCAGACACGTCAAGAAGCTCCGGCTCCAGGAAGATATTCCAGTTCTGGCTCGAGCGGCTGACGAATGCTTGCGCAAGTACTACTTCGCAACCGCATGCAGGGCTATGATCCGGGACAGAGAATCCTGGGGAAAAGAGACGAATACACAGCCTCATGGGACCGTCTGGTTCATAGATGGCTCATGCTCTGGCAGACAGAGGTTATGTGGATCGACGCATAACCATATACACCGACAATCAGGCAGTGGATATACCATCAACTCAGGACTTGCTGCCGAATGTCGAGAACGACTTGCTGATCTTGCAAGTCGAAACGCACTCTGGTTTTGAAGACAACGAAATGCCGGATGTACTGGCTGCGGAAGGGGCGGCAGCTCCTTTCTGAGGCTGAGGAGCCAGCACCTCGCTCATTGGAATGCTCTGCAGGGTCGTAGACAATCTAAACTTCTACTGAAGGGATGGACTGATAGAGACGCTGGGGCAGCTATTGAACTACCTAGGAGTAGGTTGAGGAAGATAGCAGGACTCCTAACAGGGCACTGGTGTGTGAGGAAGCACCTCTACAACCTAGGAGTAGAGGAAAGTTCCCTATGTAGGGGTTGCGGCGTGATTGACGAAACGTCATTCCATGTTCTCTTAGAGTGTCCACGCTGGGCTGTATTACGCAGGCGAATCTTCGGAGTCCCTGTCATGGCGCCTGGAGACACAAGCAAGCATCCACTGAAAAAGGTTGTGGCATTTATTGAAGGGCTCGGCTTCATGGATGTCTGGGTAGCAGGAATGGCATAATGGGCCCGCCAGTGGCTTCAGTGCCGGAAACTTGACTTTAGTTTGTCTGGGTCAAGGCTCGCCTGCACATTCAGTAGTAGTAGTAGGCTTTAGGGGTATATTTTTGGAGTGGGTAATGAACTTTTTGAATGACCGTAAAATATATGTAAGAATAAAAGAGGCTACTTCCAATTTTCAGAATGTTAATTGCGGGGTTTCTCAGGGATCTGTTCTGGGACCACTATTATTTTTACTTTTTATAAATGACTTACCTAGGCATATTTCAAAAGCCAAAATAATATCATTGTTTGCGGATGATACATCTGTGGTAGTAGGAGGAGAGACCTTTGAGGAACTTGTCTTAACACTGGAATCTTTATTGGAATCCTTCGTGCTATTGTGCCGAGCAAATTCTTTGAAAGTGAACATTGGAAAGACTGAATGTATTTATTATCGGGTTTACAATGTTATTAATAGTAAAGTGATGAAAATTCAGTATGAAAATATATGTATAAGGTCTCAAAAGTTTGTAAAATTTCAAGTGTTTTTGTGGATCAAAATATGAGATGGGATGTTCAAATAGATAATTTAAGTAAAAAATTGAATAAAACTTACTTCGCAATATCCCGAATTAAGAACTCACTACCATTGCATGCTGTATTAAATATTTACTATAGCCTTGTGTATAGTCATCTGTTATTTAATGTTGTGCTCTTTGGAAATGCCTCAGAAGCTGATAAAATTTTTATAGCACAAAAAAGAACTATCAGAAAGATATTTAATATTCCGCACAGGGAATCATGTAAACCAGTATTTTCAAAATATAGACTCTTAACTTTTCCATGCATTTTTATGAATAAAACTCCCAGTCCTTATCTCTAATCTCCTTCCATCCATCCCAGTCTCTTTTCCCCTCCTCCCATCGTGCTTGCATTCTCTTCTTCCTACCTTCCCCTCTCCTCAACCTCTCTAATTCCCTGGCCCGCTCCTCAGCCACTGACTTCTGCTCTTCCAGCCTTTTCACCCTCTTCTCCAGTCGCCTTACCATCTCCTTCAATCTCTTTACACTCTCCCTCTCTTCCTCTTTTCCACTCTTCACTTCCTCCCTTCCTTTCTCCTTCTGTTTCCTCTTATGCTCCTTATTCTCCAGAGGCGATACCTCCTTCCTTTTCACCCCAGTATCGCTCCACTCACTTGTTTTTACCGCCTTATCAGGTGTTCGTTTCACCAGCCTCGATTTCCCAAAAATTCCATTTCCTTCTCTCTCTTCCTCCTCTGCTTCCTGTTCCGCTTTCCTTGCATACTCCATACTACATCCCACGAGTAGCTAGGGAATTGAATGAGGTTTGGTCGGTCATGAGGCTCTTACAGCTCGAAGTATGTCTGTCTATGGATGAATAAAGTTTACTTACTGATTGTTTTCCAACACCAATAAATAAATCGCAAGAATATTTAGCAGTTTTGTAGGAAGACAGCACTTTCAAGTTTTATTTTATTTCATTTCATTTTAAATGATGACAAAAAACACGTTTTTAAGCGAGTGTCACAAAAAATGAAGTTTTACGGATCTATTAACGTCCCTAAAGTGTATCTTTTTTGGCCGCTTTTTTACTTTACGGCCGCTTTTTTACTTTACGGCCGCTTTTTTACTTTACGGCCGCTTTTGCAAACAAAGTCATTATGAGGGCAACCTACTAGAAACATTTAATTTGCTTATTTGAGTTATTTCCACGTCCGATATTAAGATTGTCAAATTATGAAGGCGGCCTACTAGACACACTTAATTAAATCAAGAAAATGAAATGTTTGTTAACAATGTCATGTCTAAAAGTGGTATTACATTTTCAAAATGTAGTAAATGTACATTTAACATAACAATTAATAGCAAATAATGCCCTAATTTATTAACTTCGTTATGACCCAACTTCTGTTTATCATACTTACTGTAAGTAATTCTGTACACATCTTTGTTACTTAATAATACACTTTTCATTTGGTTAATAAAAATTTGAATCTAATCTTCCAGTTTCGTCTCTGTTTAGAAACAAAATTGTAAAAAAAAGTTGTTACCTATTTGATGAGACACTCGCTTAAAAAATTTTGTGTGCACCTCGGCCGTATGATATTTTTGGCCTCACCTGAAATTTGCTTGGCCTCGGCTACGCCTCGGCCGCAAATTTCAGATTCGGCCAAAAAAGATCAACATTACGGCCTTGGTACACAAATAACTATTTTAAATTTGATTGGATATTAAACGATCCGTACTTGATGGGATCTAGCATATAAATCTAATTTACTACATCAAATATAATTAAAATTACATATACCATTATATCCCTATCATCTAATTTACCTACTATATAATGAAAATTGTAGTTATATATATATTTTAAAGTGTTTATTAATATCACAATACCCTTTCCAAATCTTAATCTGATAGCTTCTCTAAAAAATGTTGGCTATTTTTGAGATATAAAATAAAATCTGTTTGTCCTGCGAGGAGTTCAATAATTTTTAATATATGATTTGATAGTTTGTTGCAAAGGGGATTAATAGTACTACAATTTGGTCTTACTGGTATGTGTTGCTTAAGAATAATTGGTAGACTAAAAAATGTGGTGGTTTACTGTATTTTTATCAACAACAATCTGAGATGTCAAAAAACCCTAAATATAATGAGATGTATTTGTGGAATAAAATGGGGTGCTAACAGAGAAATATTACTCACTATGTACAAAACCCTTATTTTATCAAAAATTGATTGCGCTAGTGTGGTGTACGGTTCTGCAAGACCATCAAAATTAAAGGTGTTAAATAAAATACAAAATGTAGCATTACGATTGGCTACGGGTGCACTTCGAACCAGCCCGATTGCAGCATTGGAAACAGACACTTCCATCATGCCCCTATATTTACGAAGAGAAATGCAAAACCTAATTTACTTTTACAAAAAAGCACCACTAGTTAGACACATTAACAAAGATATGATCAAACAATACGATGAATTCCACTCCAAACCGTCAACTTCAAAACCGGCACGATCACGCTTTGCCGAACTAGTGGAAAAACATAATATTGTCATGGATAATATTATGAAAGATACTCTGAGTATTCCACCCTGGTTACTTAAAACACCCATCATTAATACTACATTATCACACTGGAACAAAGAAGCGACCACTGGTTCAACATATCGAACACTCCTACGCCAAGAAATGCATAAATATAACGGCTGGTCTACCATATATACCGACGGATCAAAAACCACCTCAGGTGTCGGTTCCGCTTTCGTACATAATAATGAGTCACACACATGGATAATAATTTGCAGCGTATACACAGCTGAACTATACGCACTATGGCAGTCACTACTCTACATATCAATGAACCAAACAAAAAAGTGGCTTATATTTACAGATTCTCTGAGCTCACTCAATGCCTTCAAAAACCCATTTCCTGAGAATATTATGGTGAAACAAATACTAGAACTCCTTTCTCACATTACTGCAACAGGCAAATATGTTAATTTCATATGGATCCCAAGCCACGTTGGAATTGAAGATAATGAAGCAGCAGAAGATAGCGCAAAATCAGCAGCCTCTGGAACTGTAGAAGATATACCAATCCCTCTTGAAGAGGCAATTAAAAATATAAAATTAGCACTGTACGAGAAGTGGCAAGAAGAATGGAATTCATACAAAGGTTACTTAAAAAAATGGAAACAAAGTACAAAGAAGTGGACGTATCCAACGTACTTCAACCGCAGAGAACAGGTAGTTTTATGTAGGCTTCGCTTAGGTCACACTCGCCTTATGCACATTCACCTTTTAACGAACTCGAAGCCACCCCGATGCACCTGCAATACTAAACCGAGTGTAGAACATATTTTTACCTGCCCACAATATTTATTTGCCAGAAACCTACTTTTCACCGCCGAGAGAATACCACTGGGAGTTAATGATAATCCTGACAACATCCTAAAATATGTAAAATTGATTAGTATGTTTTTTAATATTGAGAAATTGGCTAGGTACACTTACCTGGCTTCATATCGTGATGACAAAAACAAAACAAAACAAAAACACACGACCGGCAGCCAAATAACATAGGCAGTTGGCGCTGCCATAAATAAAAAAAAAACAATATTGGAAGATGTCAAGTGGATTTGTACTGCAAGATTCTAGAGTTTCTAGAGTTATGTTGAATAAAACTATGTGAAGATTTGAAAGAATGCTCAAAATGAGTAGAGTGTTGAAAGAGAGACGTGTCAGCAATGATTGGATAAAGCAAATTAAAAAAGAAGTAAAAAGGAGAGATTAAAATATCACTCCAGTGCCGAAATATATTTAGGCTTATATTTTATAGCATCATATTGAAATTTACATTTTATCACAAAAGTATGTTCATCTTGATGTCATCTCGTCCAATTTTTCAAGTGTTTCAAATAAGCAAATCAAAGCGTTATATGCTTTTTCAGCATCATTATATCCAGTTACAGTCTCACAAGAGTTGTTAACCTCGTCCAGCAGCTCAATTAGTTCGGAATCACCCCAGTGATTTATCATGTCAAATAAGGAAACATTTCCCGCATCATCTTGAAAATTTTGTTTTTTCAAAAGGCAACTTAAATATTCTTTGTATGATGTATCATCGGGGAAATCTAAGTTTTCAACTTTTTCAATCATTTCTGGACTTAGACCCACTTCGATTTGACATGCAATTGACATGTCCTTTATTGTTTCAGCCTAAAATGAAAAAAATATATCATAAACTATTTAAATTGAAAAAATTACTAGGTGTTAGTTGGGGCTGTTCAAAATTTTTTTTCGGAAATTCCTTTTTAAATCTCGAGTTTGTGAATTTTTGAAAATTGTCAAAATTGACGATTGACATTCAATTATTGGCTCAATTTTTATTCCATACTACCTTGTTCTGATCGTGAGCGATCCTGAACAGTGTTCTTCGTTTTATTAAAAATATGAGTTCTTGAATTTAATTAAAATATTTCCTGGAAATATTAAGTTCAAGGAATTATATTACCTAACGTTTTTCAGGTGAAAAGAATAAGAAAAAAAGCATCAACAGTACAAGAAGGGTTAAAATAGTATATTGAAGTATAAAGTCTTTAAAACACGCGCGATTTTCGAGCACGACGGGAAGCCTGAGTGCTCTTTTAGAGACCAGTTATCCACGAATACTTTACGATATTTTTTTCATTGGTGCACTTCGAATTTATAAATACTGGTATCTATTACTACTACAACAATTAGAAATGGAAATAAGAACTAATAATGTAAAATGGTTGAATTGCGTTGTCATGGAAATGAGGGAAATATAAACTAATTGGAATTTTGATAAAAATTCAACCTCATTGAGTTCTGAGAATGTTAATAGTATTAATTTAAATATCATTCCCTCCGATTTGAGAAATCGAAATGTTAATATCTCAAACAATACCAACTGTACTTTTCATTTTCATTTATAAAATGTTAAATATTGTTCGAATGAAGGTTTTGACGTTACAAAGTACTCCTGTCAGATCAATAATAAAAAAAGGTAGAACGTGTCGCGGGACACACGGTAGGAGCTTTAGTTCCTTTTAAGCAAAAGTTATGTAATACATCTGACGTTATAGATAAACAATTTGCATATTCTTTGGTGGTTGAGTAGTAAGCACACCAGACTCTCACGCGGTAGACCCGGGTTCGATTCCCCGCGAGGAATTTTTTTTATTGTTAATTTTATTTTTAAATAATCATTCTGCTTGATATTAATAACGACAACAGGTAGACGTTTGAAATATTTAGCAGAATATTCATTATTATAGATAATGGTACGGTACCCTCCATGAGGGAGTCCGACTGGCAACATCTACTTATAACAGCATCGTATATTTAAAAAAGGAAACCGTAGCATTATACAAATTGGACATTCGCTTACCACAAAATTAGTGGAAACATAAAATTGAATTGTTAAATTTTTAATTTGAAGTTATATTACAGTTTATAGAAATTTTTATTTTCTAGATTTTTTCCTAAGTGGGTCGTAGAAAAAATATGCTGCTCGACTCGTGTGGATTGTCCATATCGCACTTGAACGATTGAGCACTCCGCCTACGGCGTCGTGCTTCATCTTCGTCCTCGTGCGATATGGCCATCATATCCACACTAGTTGCACAAACTACAATTTCTTTCAAAATATGCCCTTTTACATTTAAAAACTACCTGCCAAATGTCAAATCAATAATTTATCATTCCATTTTAAAGTTATCGAATTAAAACATTCAAGTTTTCAAAATTTCAACACCCTGTATTTCGAAAAGTAGCTAGACCCCTTAATCGCGAAAAAAAATTATGGAAATAATAGTAAAAATTTATCCGAACAAATTCAAGTAGATCACTAGCACTGCGAATACCAGCTTTGCATAGAATTTCAATATAGCATCGGTGGTTCAGTGGTTAGAATGCTCGCATTGCACGCGGGCGGCCCGGGTTCGAATCCGGGTATGAGCATATTTATTATTATGAATCGCTGCTTCGTAAACGAGAGAGAGACTAAGGAGGCACAAGCACGCAAAAGCAAGGCACATAACGAAGCAATGTAACATAACGCAGCGTAACGGTCAGATCTTTTGCGTCGCGACCCCTGGTCGCTCAAACATAACCTGGCGTAAAGAACTAAAGTTCCAAAAATTGTTATTTTGCTTTAAACAGGTAAAATGGTTCACAAATAAAAAAATAGTTATTTGTTTTACTAGGCATAAAAGCACAAGATTTAATGCCGCGGCAGCCAAGGCATTAAATCTGCTTTTCTGCCGTGTGAAACATATAATTTTTTCTTCAAATTTGTTCCAATTCCACGCAAAATCGACTTTTTCATATTTAAATTGCGTTTCATTATCAATATCCAAATAACTAAATTATTTTATCAAACGTAACTGGGCCCTGTGTTACTATGTTTACCGCTGATGACGTTTGTTGAATATGTTTGTTTACTGTTCACTTTGTCATTTTAATTTTGAAAAGTTGTCATGTTAGAAATGGATTTACTGCAAAGTGAGGATGAATTGATGCAATTAACACCACCTGAGATAAGAGACCAGGCGCGAGATGTGGAATTTAACCTTTTATCGGAAAAATCACATACCGGAGTATCAAGTGTGGATACTAAAGTTATTAATTTTACTGGAAAAGGAGGGAAGTGGACAGAGTTCAATTGTATTAAATAATTGTTTACAATTCACCATAAATATATCTAATAAATAAAAATTTCGTGTTGTAGTTTGTAGTTTTAATGCAATAAAACCAGTTTATTATCATCAGCATCATTTTGAGTTTTCTTAATGTCATTGTCAATTTTAATAACCAGTTTGATTTAAATTATTACTTGGAAGGTTGCCTAGCAACGAACTTTTTCTGCCTAGGCAGTAAAAGTGGACTTTTTCTGCCTAGGCATTAAAAGTACAACTTCTAAGCCTGCCAAGTGTCATTAAAAGGCCGCTTTCAATGTCATTTGAAGAAAAAAGAATATAAATTGAATTCACACTTGGAATGCTTAATGAAATACCTAAATGAATAAGCAAATGTCATAAATGTTTTTTCTGCAAGTATCCCCCTTGAAAGTGACTCTGGGTAATTTTTCTAATAGTTTACGAGGTATTTAAAACAAAAGTTCAAGAAACAGGAAAAATAGTGGAATCATGAATTTTGCATAATTTTTGAAAAAAATAAATTTCTCCTAGCGTGCGGAAAAGTCCACTAATAGATGGCAGCTAACTTCAGCAGTGTTGCATTCAAATTAATTTTGCGGAAAATTCAAGGAAGTCACTGATTTATTAAATAACCCTAATCTATTACACCAAAAAAGTTGGGTCGTTGAGCAATATACAAATCAGAGTGTTAACTATGTCTGAAAGAGAAGAATCAGTTTCCAGCTATCTTTGCTATAGTGTTCCCATCACCTTCAGAAGCCTCATGTGTTCTACTATTTGGATCAGAGAATAAAAACCAAAATAAGTTTGCTTTATCTTTTTCATATAGAATTTTTCCTTCTTTGCTTTTATAAAACAAAGCCTTAAACTTGTGATTGTTACATTTGAAACCCAGTGAAGGAATGGTCAGTCAGTAATTTTAAATTTAAAGCGCTCCATCTTGGTAACGGAAGTATAAGCAAAACACATTTGGGCACACCCGTGGCTGACCGATAGTACAAAGACAATTGTGACCGATATAATATATATAGTGGAAAAAAGAAAGAATGGATGTGAACTGCTTTGGACGCCGTTGATTCATGTGGCAAGGTAGGAAACTTTTCCAGCTCAGTTCATTATGCCAGAACTGTGAAGCAATTGCTGAACGAACATTATCCAAACCGATGGATAGGCCGTGGTAGTCAGTTAGTGGATTCGTCACCCAGATCTAACAATTCTGCACAACTTTCTCTGGAGTCTAATCAAATAATAAAAGTTTACAAAACTCTCCCAATGGACAAAATCAAACTTTCTGCAAGAATTCTACAGGCGTGTGCTGAAATTACCCCAAGATATGACAAATGTAATTGAAAATATTCGTAATCGCTACAACAAATGTATTTGATTATATATAAAGGTATTTTTTCATTATTGAGAATTACTGAAAATTAAAAATTAATTTCCATGGTACATGTAATTTGGTACCCATATTGAAAAGAGTCAGAAAAAAGATAATTTTGTTCCTAATATTTTAGGTAGGCTAATTTTCATGTGTTATTTGGTTCCCGATATTTCCAGTTCACCTGGTTTCTATTAGTTATTTGGTTCCTCTCGCTTATGCACTTTATTGCAAACAGACCCTGTTGTGGTAAAT
>CAJUYG010001512.1:0-42491 GCA_910591675.1 Galerucella calmariensis
ATTAATCTTTGTACCTTTGTACATCTTTATAATGTAAACCCACTACTTTCAGAATACAATAATCCCAACTTATATTATACATTATATACCGTTAGATGTAATATTTCCAATAATTCCTTTTTCATGAATCTGACAAAAATATAGTAAATTACAGAGTGTAGAGGATAAATTTAATAATATTAATATTCATTCGTCATTAGATAGACAAAAAATGGGTTTAATTAATGGTTTTGGATCCATAATAAAACTATTACAGGTTTAGATCATGAATGAAGATGGGAAAAAATTAATTCTACTTTAGATCATTTGAAAGAATATCAAGGAAATTCACAAAATCAAATACCTATGTAATATTCCGTTATTCACCAAGCTCTAGAAAATTTCAATGAATAGTTCGAGACATCGAGTATAATGAAAAGTTATTAAGCACAAAATACATGAGTCATGGCACATTTTAAATTATCAGGCGAATGCAGATAATATACTTGATGAATTTGTTCAATAAACTTTTAATCACATTCAACATAATACTAGATACTATAACAACAGTAGGAAAGTTTTTCATCTGGTGTTCAATTATGTATATGTATGTCAAAACTGGAGAAATGACGTTTTAAATCCAGCTGATTGCAACAATTCTAATTATTTTGCTGTGTTTTTATTAAGTTGCTAGTAACTTTAATATTGAAAGAGAATCAGACACTGGAATTATTTTTACCCCGCCAAACATTAGATAAGCAGCGGAAATTGTTCCTTTAATTTATTGCCAGCAAAATAAAAAAATTCATAAACAGGTAATAGTCGTGGATGAAATATAGTATTGTACTCGCATATAATGGCTATTATTCAATATTGTGAATAATATCCATCATTATGTGCTTGTTGAATAATATAATAATATAATATATACTGTAACTTTTGACTGATTTCCAATAAGAAGTTCAATAATTATAACTTCATAGGCTCATAGTTCGTTAACGAAGAAAATAAGGCACCCATTACTCTTAGCTACTCCAGTGACATCGTATTTAAACATGCTTCTTTCTGTTTCTTGAACCGTTACTTATTCATTTTATTTTTTTAAATCGAACAATGTCAGCAGTCATAGCAACTAAGTATTTCAATTCTACGCACAATTTAACAGAAATTTCACAATGTCCAGTAGAGATATTGAGTGAATAAACTAAACTATGGCCTCACACTTGTCACTTCCTTGGAATTTCCTGTACAACTAACTCAAAGTAGTTGAAATTCTTCTACAGATTGCTTTGTCGGTTGCTGATTGTCCTGCATATTTGCAGAAATTGGTAGGAAATGACAAAAGAAAATTATTTTACACAGGAAAATTTTATCTTACAGGTATACCTAATATTTTAAGAGTTTGTCGATTTCCTAAATGATTTAGCGTCTTTGACAGGTTGAATATCAAATTCCAAGCATGATGCAAAAGACCTGTTAACATTGTAGCAAATGACGAAAAGCTTTATTAATTATTTATTTGGAATAAAATTGCTACGTCAAACTTCACTGGAGAACAATAGATTGAAAAGGGAAGCTGATTTCAAAATTGGGTGACTTCGGACAAACTATAAAAGATAAAGTGCCTGCCGCTATTTGGAAGTAATTTTAACCTTACGTCGTAAATATATTATGTGACAGTTAACTACTAGGTTTTGGGTTTTATTAAAAATTCAAGTTGCCTGTTTTTATGTCCATTAACCCCGATACACAGCTTTCCTCAACAGGGTGCTTTTTAAAATCATGCCATTTAGCCTTTGTTGAAATAACTAAAATTATACCGTAGTTTATAGGGCATTACATTCCCTTCAAAACTATATACTTTTTTAAAATCCATAAGGTGACTCAAAAGTAATAACCATTTCATTAAATTAACTTTCCCACTAAATACAGACGTGAAAATGCTTGGAAAAAATAGATAAATGGGGATGCAGAAAAACCAAAAACGTGGGACAAAGTAATAAGAGGATTATTGGGAATATCACCCTCTATCAGTGGAATGAGGAACTTGAAAATATTCTTTAATTCTTTCTTCTACACAACTTGGGGATACAATGTTTGTACTACAAAAGGTTTCAGAGATACAGCGGGATATCTCTCTAAATCAGCAGTTTCAGTGTTGTCAATTTTATTGAATTTGAAATTAGAGAACTGAACAATCCCGAGGGTAAGCACGTATTAAACGTATTCAAATGCTGCACTTTAACTCGTAGATGAATTGAACTGGTAATGAAACGTGTACAAAAGCCACGAATAATGTCTAGACAAAACACCGCAAAACTAATAAACCCACCAAATATTTCGTTCTTCTAACAACACAATAAAAATGATATGGAGATAAAAAAAAATTTAAAGAAGTGTTTCTCTAGCTCAATAAGTTAGTAAAATGACTTATGAATAACGGTATTATAATATTTGTCTACCGGTAATGGTTTAAAGTTTTAACTCCGCTATATCGTTACGAGAAGTTTTTCAAAAGCATAAGTTGATAGTGCTTGGTTTTTCAATATATAGCGAATTTTTTGCAGACCGATTTAAGTGATTCTCAATAGAAATTTGTTGTACACGCCGAAGTATAGCAAATCACTTTTTCCTGTGAATATAATCACTTCTTCGAGCCTAAGAAACTTCATAGTTCACATGGTGTTTCCAAAATCATCTGAAATATTATTGTGAGAGATTCGTCATTCGATTTAAAGACGAATAGTTCCGATAAAAATGTTTTATCATCAATAAGATACAGGGATATATTTGCTACCTACCTTTCCTCTTGGTCCCCTAAACTGATTTGGAAGGTAGCAAATTAGTCAAAATATATATCCTAGAGAGATATTGTTATATATATTTTTAAGGAATTTCCGGAATTCTCGTTGCGGTGAGTGGGTGGGTAAAATTACAGTGGGGAAAAGGTATCGTAGTTCACCTCTAGCAGTGATATCTATTTGTGGTATTTTATGATCCCAATACAACAGGTAATCAGGTGCGAAGGTTTCACTCTATGATAGGAAAAGGGTAATTGATTTATTCGCTAGGCGTTTGGTTTACGGATCTATTTGAATCATATATCTGTGGTCTTACAAGTGACACAATTGACAGCGCTTGGCTTGCCTTCAATAAAAACAATAAATATAAGTAAAATGGTGATTATCACAGTGAAATATTTAAGCTATTGTATGGAAAGATTCCACAAAAGTATACTTCTGGGATTACACGCGTTTCCTTGTAAGTATTATTTTACACATATTATAGTTACTTAGCCAACTCAATACTAATTACATTAGGATCTAATATACACCAGTAAATTGATAATGTCCTTGTTTTAGGTACTAAAATATTACTTAAATTTATAAGTATAGGAAGAACTATACAGGATATACTATGAATACCCTCATATGAACCTATCTCAGTTAATGGAAAAATATAACGAATGTCTGAATGGAGTTCAATATAATAATATGAGGTAACTGCACTTCCAAAATATTAATCTGTATGATTGTCACTAATAATCAGGTAAAAGGATGAACTCTAGCCTATACACATCACTAAATTACAATTTGGAAAGGTCTTACTTGTCTTTTACATCTCCAATATCCTTGTGAGGTTCTACCTACTGATGGTTCTCTGCTCTGCAGTTGGAGTAGTAGTTTGGTGTAAGTTGAGAAGTTGCCAAAACGTGGTAGTAGCTATACTTAGTCAAACAGCAGTCTCGAAGAAATGGAACCAACGAAGTAAGAAGTAGAAAGATGGAAAAGCCACAAAGGAAAGAAGAAAGAATGAGAAGTAGAATTAGAATTAGAAGTAAAAGGTCTGAAAAGAAAATTTAAATAAGAAACAGTGTTGGCAATTGATTCCCAATAGATACCGTATAGATTACTTACCCTCGATGGTATGTGACCTTTAAGTGGTTTGTTTTTGTTGAATCAGGAATCTATATCCATGTGATCATGCACCTTTACAACTATTTGCATAGGAGGATCCCTGATCCTTAATTTTTCCAAATTCTCAAAACCGTAACGAAACGATGGTTCAACAACCATGTGAACTTGGGAAAAGTACAAAACAAAATGGTGGAGTATTAAAACCAGTTGCCAGTGTCAGTGGCCTTGAAAGGTCAGGCGAGGTCTTTTACCTTTTCAGTTGGGGGTCAAGGTTAAGAAGTAAACTGAATGATTAAAGGATCCAGACACCTTTTGGATTTGTAAATGACAGTATGAATCAAAGTTGATCTATGAACCAGTTTTAGAATGTAAACAAACACACTAAATTGTTTCTTCCAATTGAATAACTATATGCAATATACCCTATTATTAATTCGACCTAAGTATATAAAATTTATGTGATTTTTTTTTGAAGGTAATAAATAAATAAATAAATCTTTTATGCATCCAAACCATAGTTATTAATAAAGTATTTGTATTTTAGAATGAACCGTAACATATTTTCTTTCATTTTTATAGAAGTAATAACATTGTGATAAACATAAGCCTGAAAGTAGTACACTCCAAAGCAAATGTTCAAAATGTGCACCTCCAGCTAAAAAACAAGCATCCGCTAATGACGTCAGAAGTATTGGAAAGAGCTTTACAGCCTCGCATAATGCCATTTTGAAGATCTTGTCAATTTAGGATCATTGTTGGATGAACGAGTGTTGTGATAGCAACTTTTTCAATAGGCATTATTATAACAGTTTTCAATTTCTCAGGAAATTTACCACTTTCAAATTATTTTTACAAAGTGACACCACACATGACTAACAAAATAAAATGAACTTTTCACGATTTTACTGTTTAGTTGACAAATTAGACCTCCTTTACTTTCTGAATTTTTCATAACTATTCCTAAAAAGTGTGAAGAAACCAACTTGAAACTACTGAAAATATTCTCACTCATTGTCATAAATGAATTCAACATTATAAATACCAGACCCAGTATCATCAACTCCATCAACAAAGAAATTGATAAGTTTCTCAAAAGGTTCGAATTGAACACCAGAGAAGTTATTATTAAGTTGTTTTGGATTGACTTATTCAACTTCACCGTTCATGGACGAGCAAATAGCAGCCTCTTCATATAATTCATATAATTCCACTTCAATTAGAAGCAATGGGAAAAATTCAAAACGATTCGTTCATGGACCTCTTCATTATCAACTGTACATGATGTGCAATTAGTGAAATTTGAAATTGTGAAAAACATCATGTCTCTTTCACCAATTAATCAAAGCAAAATAATTTTAGTGTAACACCAAACCCGCCACTGATCGTTAAATCCCCGCCAGCTTCTCATGTCCAGTCGGTGGTGTTTGTATAGTCCGGCATCCTATGACAAATTGCTAGTCAAGGTATATAGCCGTATAATAAACGACCGGCATTTAGCGCAGTGGCCAGCAGAGGGCAGACTAATGATGCCCTCTGTCCGCCCTTTAACGCCCTTATTGCTTACTCCTTTGATCTACTGCCGACACCTTCCGTCAAGGTCTTAGTGCTCACTTGATTGAGATCCGTTTCGTTGATTGCAATCGAAGGACTAGAGCGTTCTGAGCTTTTATCGGTCCCCTCAGTTGTCGCTTTTGAAGATTGACAAGGAGTAAATTCATTTTGAATATCAATTAGTCAAAATTCTGATATCTATTAGTTTATAGCATCTAAATACACCAATCTATATATGCTACATGTCCAAACGGAAACTTCCCTAGTTTAATGTTCATATAATATACTTACATAGTTAATTCCAATTATAATAGAAAGTAACGCTCAAAAGTAACAAAAAAGTATTGGAAATACTAATTTCATTCAAAATATATGCTTAAAACCATTGACGTTATCTTATGCTGTGGAAAAAACTGGACTCCAGAAAAAATTGTTATTTCAGGTTATGATAAAGAGACTAGTGTTTTGTTGGCTTTTAAATTTTTCAGTGTCAACTGAGTAATTGATAAACTGCGTGGAATGAGAAATATTTCATTCGACAACGATAATAATAATCAGTCCACTGATGTCACGTGGATGTAAGCCCTGTTCTTGACCCTTAGATAAATGTGCCCTATATGAGATGGACAGGAGTCAAAATTTAATATGAACTGGAGAGAATTCAAGGGATCGGAAAGAGGATGAGGGCGAGATTTGATGAAGGTAACTGGATATTTTGGAAATACTACAGCATATAACGAGATTTTTTCTAAAAGGAATTTTATCCTTTTTTGATTAAGTATGTTAGGAAAGTTTGGAATGTTCTCCAGTACGTTTATAATTAGTGGCTTTTTCCGGGGAAATGTTTTTTTCAATATGACTCAATTAGTTGAAATTTTTGAATATAAGCAAAAAATGAGCCATATTAGTGAGTATGTATATTTTCACAGTGGATCAATTTGACTATTTCCCTCGTCTAAATTTTCACCCATCACAAACGCGCAATATTTAATTACAAATGGTTTCTAGATGAAAAAACTGTATGACAGCACCTGTCAGCTGTTTTTTCGAGTTTACCCGCGGTGAAACTTGACAACTGCTATCACCAAAAACTACAATACCTTTGATAACAAGTAATTATGATCTCTCAGTACACCAGAAAACGACGCTAAGCAATTTTTCTCATTTTATTAACCATAAATTTTCTAATATTGTTTTAAAACACTGCTAGTCAGCTTATGTAGTGAAAATAAGTCGCTTTGATATAATCGCTATAATTCGCTAGGACATAAAGCTGCAACTATTAAGAATAAAGCAGTAGACAAAAAACCTCAAGCAGAGGCAATATTGTTACAGCATGTTATACGAGTGGATTGGCATGTGAAAAAATGGTCTCAATCAAAATGTGGAAATATTATATCTTTTAATCCAATGTCAGAGTGCAGAAATACTAGTAAGCGATATTGAATATAGTTTATAAACTTTGTACCTAATGCAAAATTAACAATTTCAATTTTCCGTGGTTCAATAATAATCTAAGCTTGTAGTTGAAATGAATCAAAATTATCATGTAAACAAATGACGCATATGGCAGCAATCTAGAGCACCTGCGGACAAAACTACGCTGAATAATGCCACACAGAATCTTAAAAGAGAAATCCAAAAAATCTAAAATGAATCTATTAGTGCTTACCTCTGTGAACTGACAAATAACAGCAACAGAGATTATTCCTTGTGGAAAGCTACTAAAAGAATAAAGAGACCCATCCTGCAGAACTCTCCAATCAGAAATGAGGATGGCAGCTGAGCGAGAGATAACATACAAAAAGCAAGAAGATCACTTAGAAAATATATTTCAACCAAACGAAGGTGAAGAAATAGCAAGAGAGAATTATGACCAAGAAGAATAAGAAAAAAGACCTGCCACAACAGAAAAAGTAGCTAAGGAAATTAAAGAAAATATAAATCCAAAGAAAGCCCCAGGATTTGACTTTTTAACAGGAGAAATCCTGAAACAATTACCCCAGAAAGCCATAATAAAACTGACGCACCTGATAAATGCTGCTTTTAGACTAGAGTATGTACCCAGGATGTGGAAAGTTGCAGATGTGATTATGATACCTAAGCCAGGCAAAAAACCTGAAGAAGCTTCATCTTACCGACCGATCTCACTATTACCTGTAATATCAAAATTATTTGAAAACTTCTACTGAGGAGAATAAAACCAATAATAGAGGAAAGGAAGCTGATACCCGATTACCAGTTTGGATTTCGTGAAAGCCATTCAACGATAGACCAAGTCCGCAGAATAACCAACATCATAGAAAAAACGCTAGAAGAAAAAAGGTCTGTTCTACAATCTTCTTAGATGTAGCACAGGCTTACGACAAAGTATGGCACGAAGGACTCGAGTACAAAATGGGACATCTCCTGGCAAAACAGTACTCACAACTGCTAATTTCTTACATATCCAACAGTCTTCAGAATAAAACAGGAAGAAGCTTATTCCGAACTTAGGGAAATCAAAGCGGGAGTACCACAGGGAAGTGTATTAGGACCAGTCCTATACCCTCTATATACCTACTAGTGACATCCCTGATATAGAGCATAACACTATAGCCACTTTCGCTGATGACACAGCCATCTTAGCAGATGGAGAATCAAGCTTAACGAATCAAAATCAGTGCACATGAATTTTACTAACTGAAGAGAACAATCATTGCCAATTAGACTCAATAATGCTCAGGTACCTTATGCCAACACAGCCAAATACCTGGGTATTTCATTAGATGCGGGGCTACGCTGGAAACCCCATGTCAAAAAGAAAGGAGAAGAATTAGGACGAAATTCAACTATGTCTATACACAATACATTGCTAATATATAAGCAAATCCTGAAACTTGTATGGACTTATGAAATTCAGCTTTGGGGCTGTACCAAAGAAAGCAACACCCAGATCATACAATGATTTCAAAACAAAATACTGAGGGATATCACCAAAGCTCCTTGGTACTGCCGAAACAGTGACCTCCATCGGGACTTGTAGATGGACACTGTTAACCAAACGATCACCAAGTTTGCCAAGGGTCATGAACAACGACTCCTAGAACATATGAATGTTGAGGCTATCCAGCTCCTCGACAACACAAACCAGACAAGAAGACTCAAGAGGACAAAGCCCTTTGAGTTAGTTTAGTAGATAAGTGTCAGTGTAAAGCAGATTACAGTGCAGTGCTTACACACTAGTGTTAGTGTCGTCTATTTATATTAGAGTCTAAGAACAACTGTTGAGTGAGACCTTTAGTATTAGGATTGAAATTAGTGAAATAAGTTAGATTAAAATTGCTCATTGATCGTTACCGATCAGATTGTAATCTCAAAAAAAAAGAGAAAAAAAAGTGTAAACCAATAAAAATTAGATTTAAAAAAAAATATATACTGTCATCATAAACGTCAAAAAAATTTCCAGTATAATTCGCTGTTGGGTACCCACCAGGAAAAAATTTCCGCTTAAATTCATCCGTTGCGATGGTGATCTGTCAAAAATACACGTTCTGATTGGTTAAAAATCACATGTGTGGAATTTTCATAATAATATATTAGTATTATATGCATTCCGAAAATAATTTTTGTAACGTTTTTATTCGTAAAATGATAATTATACGACATTGCAAAAAAAGTATGTTGTAACACTTCACTCTGAATTCCTCTCAGGAATACACTGAAAACAAAGTTGGTCCAAAGATTTCTAGGAAATCCCTAAGTGAAACTCAACAAGCGGTTGAAAATATAGAAAAAAACGTGAGAGTGTTCGAATATTAACAGGCGGCAATCAGTAAGAAACTCTTTTTCAGGTATGGCGCCTAAAAACAGTCGTCCGACACACAAAAACAGGGAGTTAATTGGTAAGAATTACAACTTTATTAGTTGTAAATTTGACTAAGTAGGAAAACTCGTACCAGGATAAAAAAATATAGCATAAAAATAAAAGTCTCAACGAGTAATTTGAAACCCACAAAGTTAAAAATTTTTTTTTTCGAAAATTACGGTTTTGAGTTTTTGACCTTAAATCGCCCGTAGGAAGAATATTTCGAAAAGATTAGTTGAAAAGTGTTTATTTATGTCGAAAATATATGAAAAATGTGTTCTCGGTATCTATTTGTTAGGCTCTTGCTATTTGGCAATACCAATTTACTGACCACTCGTGCGCATTGAAGTGCATTATTGTGGGACTGATTTAAATTATGGACTGTAATTTTGGACGAATTAACTATATTTGGAATACGATACATGCGTCGACTTCAAAAGCTTATGTTCAAGTCCCTCTCCTTGTATGTTATGCCGGTACCAATAAATCTATGCCTTGTTTGCGGCTACAGAATTTTCATTTATAGCTCGAATGAAAGTTAACAACAATCATTTAAGTTCCTTTTTCCCACCCTCTGCTTTGCTTATTTGCTTGCTTGCTGCTTTGCTTGTAGGTAACTTTCTGCAGCCCAGTGGAAAAATGCAACCATCGAGTGTCTGCCTCCTCGTGGCACCGCTGGATACGGTTAATGCCGCTGATCACTAGTGACAACAGTATTAGCCAACCAAATGACACTCCAACAACCCAAGCTAAGGTGTAAGGAAACGTGCCGATGGCTGAATGGCCGCAGGCAATGCGGTCGTGAACGTTCCCCTGGAGGAACCGGGCGAAACCTCCTTGTAATAGCCTTTCCCTGGCATGCGGGGCTCTGCTAGGGATGACATAACAATTCCCTAGCTACTCGTGGGATCAGAATGGATCAAAAAAACAAAGAAAAAACCAAAAAACCGGAGGATGGACGAAAACGCTCACCTCCAAAACAACAACAGCACCGTCGAGGTAAAAGAATTTACGGTGCTGAGGCAAAGAGAAGGAGGAAAGCGAAGGAGCAGGCTGGCATCTCCACAGGCACCACCAGCGCCATTCGCCCCTCCCTATCCAAACCCGGCACCAGCAGCCAAAAAAACATGAGCAGCGATGCCAGTTCCTCCTCCAAAAGAGGCTCGGAACGCGTCACTCCTCAAGATAAAAAGCGCATCCGCTCCAACACCTCTGAGGAGAATCCTTCCAGAGGAAAAAGACTACGGATGGACGCTAGACCAAAAACTTACAAGGAAGCAGCTACCAACCACTTACGGGTAGCTGTCATAGACAAGGCCGATCCGTATGGTAAAATAATCGCCGAAAAGGGAGACCTTGTCAAAAGACAACTAATGGAGGCCCTGACCATGTCCGCCTCCAGCAGTCAAAAAAAGCCACCTACCTTCAAGTCGTGGTCGCACTCTGGCGGAATAATCAAAGTCACTTGCGATAATGACGAAACGCTAGAGTGGCTAAAAAACACAGCCATGGAACTCAAACCATGGAAGGAGGCTAAGCTCGACGTGGTCCACGTCGACAACCTCCCGCAGCTCACAAAAGCCACCCTCTGGGTCCCCAGTGAAGCACATGCTCACCTGGGCGACAAAGAGGATGTGCTGCGTCGGCTGCACAAGCAAAATCCTGACCTTCGAGTCGATACGTGGTTTTCCTTCCACCACGAAGCGAAGATAAACCCCAAAGGACACCTCTTTGTTTTCGGCTTGGGAGACGAGGAGATGGGAGTCCTTGAAAAACGATCAATGAGGCTAAGCTACGCGTTCACCTCATTTATAGCTAAAATAAAAAAAACCCAACCCGGAAAGCAGGAGCGACAAGGAGTCCAATACGGACCCCCCTCCCCCATCCGAGAAGCCTAAAGAAGCTGTTGATTCTGTGGAGCCTGTCGAACCATCCCCTAAGATGGCGACTGACAGTCTCCTAGCAGAATTAACAGCTCTAAGCGAAGATATAGGCGACGTCGACCCACCCCCAAATGCGGACGTGGAGATGGCCTAAAAAAAAGAAACAACCTTCACCACCACAAAACAGCGATGGATACTGAAAAGGTAACGATTATTCAATGTAACTTGCAACACAAAAAGGTGGCTTCGGCAACACTATGCCGCTATCTTGATGTGATGCAGGATACCATAACGCTAATCCAGGAACCCTGGATAAGACAAACTAAAATCTTGGGTCTAAATAATCCAAAAGGTTCAATTTTCAGCTTTCCAAGCAATCAACAACCTAGGACGGCTATATATGTCCCTAGGAACTTCAAGACCTACCCACTAACGCACTTTTCGACCTCTGACCTAACGGTTGTTAAGGTCGAATATGCGCATAAGGGTAAAAAAAAAGTGTTAATACTGGCATCCGCATACCTCCCTTCAGATGCGCCCAAACCACCACCAACAAAGGAGCTGAAGGACCTTGTGGAACACTGCCTCACACAGAAGCTGGAACTGGTAATAGGTTGCGACTCGAACTCCCACCACGTCAGCTGGGACAGCACGGATATTAACACTAGAGGTAAGTCTCTCTATGACTACATAATTAATAAGAATCTTTGTATTCTAGATAAAGGTACAAAACCAACTTTCATTAACTCTCGAAGTCAAACGAGAATAGATATTACTCTATCAACTACACGCATTTCAAATATAATATCCGGCTGGCATGTTTCCCATGATATTTCAATGTCGGATCACTGCTGGATGAAATTTGAAATAAATCTTGCTCTCACTACCTCCACACTAACCCGCGACCCCAGGAAAACGGATCGGACAGAATACGTCCACTGTTTAAATGGAGCTCTGCGAGAAGTCGAGGAAGTGTTGCCAAACAATAAAGGAGATTTGGAAAACTACTCTGTGAACATTCAAAACTCCAAAATTGGTGCTTATAAGAAGTCCTGCCCCCTTAAGCGGCTCGATCTAAGTGGAACATCCACTCCATGGTGGTGCCATGAGATTGACCTGCTCAGGAAGGCAGCGAGAACATCTTTCAACAAGGCCAAAAATACCAGACTTCAAGAGGACTGGAACGCATACAAGTCTCACCTCAGGAAGTACAAAACAGTCATCAGACAAAAACAAAGAGAGGCGTGGAGAACCTACTGTGAGGAAATCGAAGATTTCCCCCAAGCAGCCAGACTCCAAAAAGCCCTCTCCTAAGATCCCTACCGTCACATTGGTACACTAACCAAAGAGGATGGCACAAAAACTGCCAACCTCGAGGAAAGCCTTAAACTATTAATGTCAACTCACTTCCCTGACTCCAAAACTGCTAACACGGTAACATGGAAGGAAGAGGAACAACACAACCCGACGGATGATGACTGGCGGATAGCGCGACAGATCGTCAACGAGGACAGATTAAGGTGGGCCATCTCTTGTTTCTCCCCCTTTAAATCACCAGGAACAGACGGCATTTATCCAGCCCTACTTCAGTGGGGCCTGGATGCTTTAACGCCGCACCTGGTAGGAATCCTCAGATCCTCATTGGCACTGAGGTATATTCCAAAAGGTTGGAGAGAAGTCAAAGTTGTGTTCATACCAAAACCAGGAATAATGGACTTTTCTACTCCAAAAGCATATCGACCCATCAGCCTCACATCGTTTTCAATGAAGACCTTGGAGAGGCTGTGCGAACGATATATAAGAGATGCAGTGATAACGCAAAACCCATTGCACCCAAACCAACATGCATACACTCCGGGGAGATCAACCGATTCGGCTCTTCACCTTGTGGCGGGCCGCATCGAAAGATCGCTGGAAAACAAGGAGTCCACCCTGGTCGTATTCATAGACATAGAAGGTGCGTTCGACAAAACCACTTTTCCTAAGATAACGAACGCACTTGCCAACAAGAATATCCCCCAAACTATAAATGGCTGGATATATAACATGCTCTCGAGAAGAGTAATAAAAATCAGTGTGGACGATGTTACCATCAAAGGCTTGGTTGTAAAAGGGTGTCCACAGGGAGGGGTACTTTCACCTCTACTGTGGAACATGGTCTTGGACTCCTTGGTCAGCCGCCTCAATGATGGCAACCTCTACACAATAGCTTATGCAGATGATCTATTCATTCTGCTAACAGGAAGATTTGAGGAGATACTCTGTGCTCTAATGCAAGAGGCCCTCAGCATCATAGAACAATGGTGCAAAGACCATTCTCTGTCAACAAATCCAAATAAGACAGAAATGGTACTTTTCACGAAAAAAAGGAAGCTTGCAAAACATCAAGTGCCAAAGCTCCTAAATACCGAACTTAAGTTCTCATCAGAGGTGAAATATCTAGGTGTCACATTTGACAGTAAGTTAACATGGAACTCTCATCTAGAAAACAGAGTAAAAAAGCATACATCTCTTATGAACAGTGTCGCAGAACCATCGGCCGTACCTGGGGAATGTCACCCAGGGTTACTGCCTGGATCTACACTGCCATCATCAGACCTATGCTAACGTTCGGCGCGATTGCCTGGGGAGTTAAAGCAAACCAGCTGACAGTCGTCCGTGAACTGGATCAAATTCAAAGAACAGCATGCCTCAACACAACAGGAGACATAAGAACCACACCAACCAGAGCGATGGAGGTGATCCTTGGTCTCACTCCCCTTGACATACACATCAGGGAGGTTATTTTGATGACCATGACACGCTTACGCTCTACCGGTATACAACCTGACGTAGGATCTGGTAGACTGAGACGTAACCTATGGCGTGAGGCACTCAATGAGGTCCCACTGCTGCAGGCAAATACGGACGCAATCTCACCACAATATGCCTTCCACAGGCCCTACAAGGTAATCATCAAATATAACACACAAGACACATCAGAAGAAGGCGCACTCCGCATCTTCACGGATGGCTCTAAAACCAATATGGGCTCAGGATGTGGAATTTACTCCAGATCTCTGAACCTAAACATCAAATGGGCGATGGGCTGTAATGTCAGCGCTGCTCAAACAGAGCTCACTGCTATCTACATCGCCGCAAAAGAGATTACCAAAAGAAACACAAGTAATAAAATTCACATCCTCACGGATAGTAGACAAGCACTACTAGCCCTGAACAGACCACGTATCACATCAGGCCTAGTACTAGAGTGTCACCTGTCCCTGATCGAAGCCTGTAGCAACAAAGAAGTCACTTTAAGCTGGATCAAGGGGCACAGTAAATCGAATGGTAACCACATTGCCGACTCACTAGCCAGGAAAGCAGCCTCCCAAAAACTCTTGGGACCTAGCACTTTCATTGGTCTGTCGGCGTCGGCTATGATTGACCTAATAAAGGAACACTCCCTTGATCAGTTTAAGGGTAGATGGGACGATGCAGGAGGTTGCAGGCTTGCCAAGGAACTGCTGCAGTACCCGGACAGCAAAGTAGCCAAAAAATACGTGACTATGAACAGACAGAACCTTCGGACAGCCACGGGTATTCTGACCGGTCACTGCCACCTACGAAAACACCTCTACAGACTGGGTCTGTCTGACACTTCACTCTGTAGAGGATGTGAACAGGAAGATGAGACTGTCGAACACATTCTTTGTGAATGTCTGACACTCTCTCAATTTAGGTTTTCCGTATTCGGCGAGTACAGGCTAACGCAAGCCAACATGAGGGAGCTTACTTCCGGCGACGTTATCGCCTACTTCAAACAAGTAGGCTGGATGACGAGCCAGAAGGAAGTCTGAACCTCGGAAGGATGCACAATGGGCCAATTGTGGCCTAAGTGCCGTGGGGATCACCCACCCTTCAAATTCTTACAGATACAGATCCACCCTATGTATGTATGTTTATTGAGGTTAAATAATATGTGGTGTTTCTCCTTTGAACTGCTCAGTTCCTGATATTAGCAGCCTTAAGTTTTTTGTCTCTGTTCTATCCAGTATTCTCTTAGGAGTGGTACCCTATCATTTTGTGGTGCTACGGAATTCGCAGGTATGTGAATGGACGTTTCTTCTTCCATCCCACAAAATCTACATTATTTTTGCCTCACCAGTTTGAAATGTTCATTGTCCCATTCAAAACTATGGCTTAGGCATCCATTTGTTCTCACCTGGTTATAGTTTTTCAGTACCTTTGATTGTCTAATCCCTACTAGATATTTCCAGTGGTCAGATCTCCTCTTCTTTTCGCCGATGCCTCCAATATTACTATATAACATAAGAGCTGATACCGCGATAGGGGCCCGACCCCCAAAAGGGTAATCCATTTGCTGGTTCATATGCAATGCTTTAAGCTAGCAGCAGATATTTTCATATCTCTTTTCTTTCACGAGATATGATCTATTGTATATCTTAAAATTAACTGTAATGACTGGGAGTCAACTTAATAAAAATCCTCATTTAAGTTGTTGTTGGGATTGTCGGTGTTAGTTTCCCTACTCAAGAATAGAACAATTGCTTCAAGCAAAGTTCCTACATTCACTTTGTAAACCTTTTAAATGGTCTGGTTTGATCAACACAGTGCAAAACATCAAAAATACAGCTAATATTCTCAATGCAAACCAAATCTTCGTCTATATTCAATAAGTAGCGTAGCAAAGGGTTGACTTCTTGTTCCCATTATCCCCGTCCGCCTTTATATCCTTATATCCTTTCTGGGACGTTATCCAGCCACCCTTTAACGCACCGCAACAATGCATCAGGAAGCACCGTAGAAAGCTATGTTGGCGAATGCATTGTGTCCGATACCGCGATGTAGATGTTCTTTGTTTCTGGAAAGGGCGGCCAAGCGTTATTCGCCCCATGGAAAAGGAAATTGCGAGACGGGATGATACACAAAAGCTGAGAAGGACGTAAGGACGATGTGGTAATTAGAATTAAAATCCTTGAGATGACGGTGTCAAGTCTTGAAGGGTAAAGATCAAATCGAGGTAAAAGGATTATGTATAGGATAAATGTTTCCAGAAATTCAGCTTATGGAAGAAGTTAAGTCATTATTTATATAAATTATGCTCTATAAACAATAAAATTACCCATCAATTCGATTTTTACGACGACCTACAAGAGAGGCAGCTTTTCCCTAAAGCAACACATTAAACGCCTTGATAATCCACACGTTTAGCCATTAAAACAACATAAAATTTTCATATAAAGCGCTTATTTTTGTAAGTGTATACCTCAACCTTATTATGATAAGGAATTTACAAAATATTTAGTAGATTATTTTAAGATTACCCCAAGCATAAACACGTAATTTCAAAGTCAAATCGAGAGGGCTACAGTTAGGTCATATGCACAGCACAGTACAGTCTAGCCCTTGGCGAAAACGTCAAAATAGTCCAGGCACTGAAACGAATAATATTATGGAAGAATTTTTACCTGTAGTGGAGGTGTAAACTGTGTTAAATGTCGAGTATCGCCAACGGTTCAAACTTCCCAACTTAGTTGCTCAGTATGTGCTTATTAATTGCTCTATATTCTTAAAGTGGATGTAAATAAAAATAATATACTTTGCTGAAACAACAAGTTTATATTTACAATTGCTAAGTGCGATTAATTATGTGTCGTACGGAAGTTGAGACGTAATGGTTGAGTGCAAATGTGAAAAAGCAGATGTTCACCAAAAACCAACAACAAATAAGTATCAAATTGTTGTGTAAGAATATTCATTTTTTTGTTTTTGTCGTGAACTCAACATTACCCTAATCATCGTTCCTTGGTGTAACTCCGAAGTCCAAGGTCCAATACCAATGAAATCAAAACGGTACCACCTTGGTTCTATACTTCACGTATCGGAAAACGAATTATTAAAACCTTCTTGCGTTAAGCTGAGTGTACGTGTATGGTGTTATGTTCCTTTCTCCAACTGCTCCATAAATGACATTGTATATCAACTTCCAATTCGTGGAAACTGTTGAAGAAATACATACATATAGACACACACACATTATCTTCAAAAAAACCATGTGTTCAGAGTGAACTCAGCTGCTGACTGTCCTAATATTCAAAATGCTTTGTGCTTGATTTCATCTGTTGAGCATGGCTGAACACGACCAATATTTGATTAAATTAAATGCTGCAGGACATCTCAATCATTGGTCGTTAAAAGGAAACCCACGTCTATGATTGATTTTTGACTTATTATTACATTTCATAATTTAAAGCACAACTGTACCTAGGGTATAATATTTGTTGAAAAACTATATTTTTCAATCGGTTATTTAACGCCGGTCCATTTCTACACTTTGAGGCTAATCACCTACGCTAATAAAGTATATTTCTCATTAAATGGCTGTACCTACGTCAAACTAATTTCCAAGACTATAAACTGAAACCCGTGGTAAAACCAACAACAATACATCCAGCGTGATAATTGCGAGGGGCTCTCGAAAGCCAAAGAAGAAGGCCAGAAAGCCGGTTTTGTGGGAGTTAGAAAATGGGGGTTGTTGTATGGTAGATACTCCTCTGACACCCCCGAGGCGACCATCCTCAGTCATTAGGGTGCAACGCATTATCTCAAGGATCTAGTCGGCCGCTAGGGCTGATCCTTAGGAAGGTACACTCTATTACATACTAATGTTATTTGGAAGGAAATTATTCCTGAACACTGGATCAAGTGCAGATTTAGCCAAAGTAATATTAATCTGATATTCTTGGCTAATTAAAGTTATATTCTCTACGAACAATTTTTTTTAAACTCAACATGATAAATCGAAATACAAGAGTTGAATATTTATTCCAAAACTTTATTTCAACCAAATGTCTCTCCCTTGACACCTTTTTTCAAAATGAAGAGATAGATCTTGAAGTGTCTTGAGTAAGGGAGCAATTTGAAGCGTAAGTTTAGGTACACACATGCAGGTCTTCAGGTTGCTTGCTACGCCGCTACGATCCCGATCAATTCAGATACTGCTCTTGAATAGTGAACTCTTCATTTCCATAATCTAGTATAGTGTACAAGTTAACAGAACCAAACATGAGCCCCGGAAAATATGCGAACTAAAATAAGGTCAACGCAAGCAGCCAATCAAGAGCCAATGTTAACGATTGTCCATTAGTAATTGTTAAATGTAATCGAAATAATATGACCGAGTGATTTCATCAACATACATCATTTTATTCATTTTGTATCAGTGTTGTCAATGCGAGGATGATTATCCGATTTTTAGACAATATCACTAATTTGAATCCAATAGTTTTTCGAATATTTTGTAGAAGGGATATATAAAATGACTATTGTTTTTGGGCATTTTCCATCTTGACTGGGGTCGAAGACTTTATTTAGATAACCAATGTGTCCTTTTGGTAATTTTGACAAATTCCGATAATTTGAATAGTAAGTTCGGGTAATTTTTATTTTTGCATCGGCAACACTGGACTGCATTCTATTTGATGTCAGCTGCCATTTAATCTGCTTCTATATACTTTATTATTTCATTATAATCATTATTTGCTCCATTAATTACAGAACAATCAGTCTTTGTTAAGACTAATTTGATAATTAACTCAACATAGTAAGGTATGTACTATAATTATTATTATAATTATTAACAAACATAACCTAGAACAACACACAATAACCAATTTCATCAGACCTAGTAATGTTTGTTTTTCTTGCAGATTTGTCTCAACAATATGTATAAAAAATCGAGGAAAACAGTGCACACGGAAGCACGCAATATTATTAAAAACGTTGTGGAATTTTTTGATAAACAAAAAACTGCTGGTGTGTGGTCATTCCCTTTGGACAAAGCCACAGAATTAGCTGCAGCAGCGACAGGAAAATCAGTTACCTGCATAAAACGCATTAGAAAGGAGAAATCACAGTTGCAAGAAGGTGCTTTACTGGGGTCACCTTCAAAAAAACAAAAAAGTGGAGGTACCAACAAAATACAATTGGATGATTGTGACTTGGGTATTTTGAAAAGAACTGTACATGAATGCTATACGGTAGATAAACAAATCCCAACAATAAAGATTTTGGTAAATAAAATGAAAAATAAAGTCGATTACTCTGGCGGTCCAGACACCTTAAGAAAGCACTTGAAAAATATTGGTTTTCAGTATAAAAAGTGCCACAATAAAAGAAAAGTTTTGATGGAACGTAATGATATTGTAGCTTGGCGGGCTCGTTATTTAAGAAGTTTGAGGGAAAATGATGCTTTAGGTCACAACAAGAGGCCAATAACTTATTTGGATGAAACTTATATCCATCCATCATATGGTGTTGGTAAATGCTGGCAATCGGAAGATGAACCTGGAGTGTATACATCCAACAGAGCTGGTCAACGGTACATAATAGTACATGCTGGTGGACGTTATGGGTTTGTCAAGAATGGACTACTAATTTTCAAGTCAAAAACCAAATCAGGGGATTATCACGATGACATGAACCATACAAATTTTATGAACTGGTTAGAAAATCAACTTATACCAAACTTACCTCCTAATGGTATTGTGATTATGGACAATGCCCCTTACCACAGTGTTCAAATTAATAAAGCACCAACCCAATCAACTCGGAAGCATATTATTAGAGAATGGCTTGAGGCTAATGGCATCTCAACAACATATGATATGCTTAAAGCAGAACTTTTGCATCTTGTCAAACAAGCCAACCATTCTAAAATGTACTATGTGGATGAGTTGTTGAAAAAACATGGACATACTGTGGTACGGTTGCCTCCATATCACTGCGACCTCAATCCAATTGAGCTAATATGGAGTAGCGTCAAACATAAAGTGGCAATGAAAAATGTTTCTCAAAGTGCTGCTCAAATAGAACAATTAGTTCGAGCAGCCTTTGATGAAGTTGGTTCTTTGGAATGGAACAAACACTGTGACCATGTGGACCATATAGGGGAAGAAATGTGGAGGAATGATGGACTACTAGATGATGTGGTAGAAAATATGTGTTTCACTGTCAACACTGGTTCATCAGATGAAAGTGGGAGTGATGAATATGGAAGTGAGAGTAATTCATGTGAAAGTGATCAGTAATAAACTGGCAAACATTTTTGTAGACTACAGTGTCTTATTTTGTTCATATTTAATATCTTGTGCTATAAAGTAGCGTATAAATTCATTACATGAACGTATGTGATGTCCATGGTTCATTAGCTAAATAAATGATTTCAATTCAATACATGTTGATTTTGCTTGAAATCTAATGTCTTTTTAAATATAACGTATAATACTTTCCATTAATGAAGTCATCTACAGTTTTTTTTTTCAATAAGAACACCATGTATTAATATTCAATTATAAGTTTGTATTAAATTTTGAAAAATCAAAAATTGTTTTATTTGTGATACCCAACTGAATAAGTAGTTTTTACACATCAATTTTGTGATTGATTTAATTTTTTTTTAACTTGGAATGTAATGTGTTAAATATATGAAGTAAAACTGTAAAACATTGTTGTTAATTAAATAATATAGTTTCTAATTTCTGTTATGTTTGAATGAAGCAAATGAAATGAAGTTGATGTAGAACAGCATTTAATATAGGTACTTATATATATATGAGAAATTGAAAAAAAATATTGCCATACATTCTTGTTTAAAACAACAACTAAATATGTAAGACTTAGCTAATTGGTGGTGGTGAAGTGTATATTCCAATATAACACTTTCATGCACTTTACTTTCGGCTGTTAAGAAAAATGAACACTGGAAAAAATTACATTTCTAAATATACCAAATAGGTCACACTATTGAATTGAATTAAACAAAAAGTTAACAAACGGCATTCGACGGCTCTACTCCAAAAGATCCTGATGTGTAAGCAGATAGATGAAGGAATAGGCTACATAACCAGTTCATATTTTGTTGCTTTCCATAGAAACTTGACCATTCTTTTTCATGACATTACTACAGAGTCATGTAATTTGAGAATATAGACATTTAGGGTAAACGGTAGTTTTATTTTTGGTCCAATATAAATTTTTTTGTTAATATTTAGAGTTACATTTTTAGCAAGTTTGACTTTGTTTACATATCTCTTGACAGTTGACATTTATGGTATCGATATTTGGTTATCGATTCAAAATATCGAATTGTTACTACAAAAATACAACTACAGCGACATGGACACGCCCACCAGGGCTCACGTTTGCTTCTGTTAACTGTAACTATTGTTAATGTGATGACCCATATTTTTAATCCCTTTGAAGGAAAAAGCCGCCCAATGACGTGCATAAAATTGTTTTATAAATTCGAATATTGTGAAATAATGCTTTTCAAATGTAATTCAAATTAATATAGTGGATTAAAATTAACCTGCATAAAATTTGTAATACAATTCAAGGTCATCACATTAGTTACACTATAACTATATTTAAACAGATTCAATGTCATGCTGCAAGCGTTCACTTCCCAAAAACTATTTTCTACTTTCATAACATGATTGATGTTACGTTGGAAATATCCATTGCTCTCCACTTTTTCATAAACTCCAGAAATCAATGTTTTGACGTCGTTTGATTTGAAACTTGAGCTTTTAGAGAACACTCACTATTGGGTTCAGTTAAGTCTATTGTTAGTTACTGTTATCCCTAGTATTTTCAAGCAGTACCTACGTTTAATTTCTTATTTGTCATGAATGTTTTCAAATTCATAAGTAGTTCTTTTTCCAAGTAGGGGAGCCAGAGGGAGGTTTGAGCCATGAATGTTCCATTAGTAACGTATACTTAAATTGACTCAATTTTCCGTTTAGTGGATGCTTATTCATTGCTTCTTTCACATTATTTATGTTAAACAGCAAATTTAAATCGTTTACGAAAGTTATAGTGGAAAGTTATTTTTGAGGCTAAGCAATGTAAGTTTTTTTAACAAAATTTATAAGGATTCTTTATTCACATTATTATATTTGGAAATATATGGATGAATTACATGAATGACATAATAATTTAACATACTGTCATGTATTAAATTAATTGTTAAATTATGTTTGAACTTGAAAATCTCAATTTGTTGTGGCTACTGATACGATGGAGGGATGAACAGGTTTTATGTGGGAGGTTTGAGACACGGATCAAACCTCCCATCATGGTTAGAAAATACTTCGTTACCAGTATTTTTTTATTTTTTTTTTCAAAGTGAAAAAATAAAGGATAATATAGATTAACCCTCAGCTTCTTCTGCTAAAATCTTCACTGAAGCATCTACATCTAAGAAAATGGAGTCCATTCCACCTCATACTCATACTAGCCATAAGTTACAGCCCTTGGACACCAATGTTCTCGGGCCTTTTGAAAGGTTTTATAATGAAGCGGCAGATAACTGGTTGGTCAACAATCCTGCACAACTGATATCCTTGGAAGAAATACCTGAGCTGGTACGTTCGCGCTTTTACGCCGGCCAATATAATAGGTGGATTTTCACATACTGGTATTTGTCCATACATTACGTTACTAAGGTCATAAATGTTGATAGCAACGATTACGACTTATTATGCATGAGACTTAAGCCTCCGGAATACAAATTTCTTTTTCCGCGATGTTGCCGATGAATGTTTTGTAACTATGGATGATCTGGTTAAGTTACCAAACCCCTCCTTCACTGGAGGAACAGCAAGAACGCATAGGACCGTTTCTTTTCCAGTCGATTTTTCCAAATATGAAAATTTATTCTAGGTTTTTTGGCAAATATTTTTATGATTGCTGTATTCTTGTATTTTTTTCAAGTACCTATGTGTATTTTTTGTGTCAATTATTATCATTGCAGGATATAAGGGCTAAACACTTGTTAACTGTCTTTAATAAATTTGATTTCAACTCGTGACTTTATCGTTACTACTCTTGTCTCAAGCCTCTTTACGCTTGCCTCAAACCTCCCTTTACTTGTCTCAAACCTCCCTTATGAAGGGAGGTTTGAGACAAGTGCATGTGTTACTTATATCAATCATTTTTTGCTCAAATGAGGATTTTTGAACTATCCTTGCCAATATGTTGAAAAATTGGAACCAATGGGAAAAAGTGCCTCACCCCTCCTCAGTCTCCCCTAATCTCCTTCAAAACAAGTATCAAAAAAGCTTCTTTCTCCAAAATGATAAGATACATTGTCCATTGAAATTACATCTGAAGATTATTTGTAATAAACTCCCCTTTAACGTAACCAAAACATATTTTTCACATTATATCATCCTTATATTGTGATACAATAAAATCCTCCGGCCCATCAATTGGTCTTTAACCTCTGAGGTTGGACGAACGGGTCAGCAAAGTCTTTGATGGTAACTGAAAGCTAAAAGCCAAACTTCCACTAAATACACAACAAACTAACAAAAACTCTTAACGACGTTTACGACCAACTAAATGACATGTTATCGAAGTATACTGCTAGCCAATGTCGGCGCGATGAAGGTTTCGGCTTTCCAAGCATCGTCGGTGTATGAAAAGTGAGTATTTAACGAAACCTTATTTATACACGGCCATTCCTTAGCTTTGACTATATTATATATTATTAACTATTCCATTTAGAGCTCAGTTTATGCTTACAGACTGATTTCAATACTCAAAATGTTCAAAATTTTGTAATTCCTTCTATATACAGGGTGTTTTCAAATGACACTCACAAAGTTGCATATAGATACCTCTCTTATAATTGGACAGAATGATATAAGGTTTGAGGAGACCAGCACATTTACTTTCAACATCAAAATAGACGAATGAATTGATTTGACTTCTGGCAGGTTGATTTTAAACGTGAAGGGGCATATTTTGATGGAAAAATTCCAATACTTGAACCAGTGGTGTACAGGGTTATTCATTATAAATTACCCACCCCCCGTCATCGTTGTTATTGCTTTTAGAAAAAAATGTCTTGTATGGAAGTTGTTTGTTTACAGCTGAATTTTCTTCATATGTTACCAAAAGTTCAGTAGATTGCAAATTTAAGAGGATACAAAAAATAATAGTTTTTTTTTGATGGGATACCGTGTATATTCTAAAATTTTTGGAATGGTCTTTTTTCCTGATTCCAAAAATATATAATATGTTACCCCTACCTTGTACCGTTTCTGAGTTATTAACAAGTGAAATTCTTTAACATCTCCCGACATGTGGGGTGTCATATACCTCGTTTATGTTTTTGTTAAAAAATGTTTGGCTGGGATTTTTTTTATTTTCTTATAACAAAAATTTAATCAGTATATCGCCTTATTCGTTAAAAAAACAGAATGATAAATTGAAATGAGCTTCGTTTGATGTGTTTTTTTCGCTGTATAAAAAAAACTACCAGAAGAAAGTTTTTTATTTTGTAAAATTAACAATGGAAATGAACAAAAATATTAAAACATAAATAAAAATACATAGAGTTATCATTGCAAACGATCAACCATGGTCAAAAATGGAAAACAAAAAAGTTATTCACTACTGAAGTGAGCACAATTTTCGCAGTACATATGCGCATGTTCCAAACATAAAATTTTTCCTCAACCTTCACATATGTATTTTGTTTTACGATCACGGTGGCGAGGACAAAAATCACATCTCCGCTGTTTATTGAGCGCTGATTTCTTCTCGGAAGGTTTTTCGGTTTCTCCTCTGATTCTATGTAAAGCCATCTAATTCCAGAGAGCCTGGAGGCGGCGCATCTCTTTCTCATAATCTCCCATGCTTCACCTAACGATTTAAAAAGGTAAAAAAATATTATAAAGTCATTGATTTTAAGACTCGCCTCAAAAACAACGTGGACTTCACTTGAAAATCATTTGAAAAAATACCCACAGAATCGCTTGTAACAAACTGCAAACTAAACCGATTCGCACGCGGTAACAGACTGCTATTTACGAAAGCTACCGAGAAGGACAATTGGGAAAAGTAGAATTCGATAGATGGCGCTCTGAAATGTCAATGTCATCTTAGCAACAACAACAACAAATCAGCTGCCGTATAAGCCCTTTGATATTTAAGTGGTTTTATTTTGCTGTTTTAGTTATTTTCAGTGTGTGTTTTGTAAAACTTTTGCTTTTTCTTTGATTGTGCTTTAGTATTTTGTGTTGTCGCACTAAATTTTGACTCCCAATATTGTTATTTTTGGAGTAATAGGTATGGTTGATATTTGTGAAAAGTACAACAAGCGTTCAATTAACTGTTTAGTTTTAGGTATGATTTCGTGTTTTTATTTTATTTTTGATACGGTCATATCTAAAAAAGTTGCAGGGAAGGTACGTTTGTATTGAGTAATATTTTAAATCTTTAATACCGACGTATTTTCTCTTTTAGCTGCAATAAAAACAAAAAATAGAATAACATTACCTCTTCCATAATAACTCTGATTATATAAGCATATTACCTCAGTAATGATGACAGTTGAGTTAAATAGAAAAACATGGTTTCAAACTTGTCACTGACACAAAATTAAACAAATGAAGTACGAATTTACGGTAATTACGTTGCTTTGCGACAGTTCCAATTTTTTCCGCCAGAGGTCTCATTGAATTCTATTCCGCCCAATGGTGTAGGCCCACTATTTTTGAAAATATTGTACATTTTAGTTTGCACGAGGTTTGTCACACCTCACGTGTCAGACGCTGGCTTGAATGTTGGAAATCTTAGTTTTAGTAGTTACTGCGTAAATATATAACATTATCAAAGTGAGCTATGAAGATGACAGCTTACGTTCGATAATTTACATTTTTCTGATTAGGTTATAAAAATGGTTTACAGTGAGGTGAAAAATATTATTGATAATAACAATAATAATAATATACAAGTGATTGAAGGAAGGATTCAACTTGAAATTCACAAACCAAATGAAAATAATGAAGTCCTCTGCAATATTATAATATAAGAAGGTTAGGTTAGGTTATTTATGCATTAACAAAGATGGTGCACATTTCGAATAACTTTTGTGAGTTATTATTTATAAATTCTTTTAAATAAATCTCTGTTTTCTGTTTTTTATATTTATTTCGACCTTTTCTTCCTTACAGTAAACCATTTTAATAACTTTATTAGAAAAATGTCAATTTATCAAACATATTAGTTGAAATTTTTATATCTCACTTCAGTAAATTATCTTTTTCATACTTATTTACAGAAATTACTAAAACTAATATTTTTAACATTTAATAACTCAAAAACGGTACAAGGTAGGGGTAACATATTATATATTTTTGTAATCACGTGAAAAAATACCTTTCCAAAAATAAGAAAATATACAGGGTATCCTATTTAAAAAGAGCTATTATTTTTTGTATCCTCTTGAATTTGCACGCTACTGAACTTTTTGATAGCATATTAAGAAAACTCAGCTGTAACCAAACAACTTTTGAATAAGACTTTTTTTTAATAATAATAACGATGATAGGGGGTGGTTAATTTATAATGAATAACCGTACTAATGGAAGAATATGTCATTATTCCCCTCCCATTTTTCACATATATACAAAAATTTGTAATTATCAAGATATTTAATGTTCTCATCATGTCTGCAACATCTTTTTTTTCAATGAATTAAAAAAATGTCCTCGTATTTTTTACAATAACTACCAAACTACTAATGGTTAGAATATGTACCAGACACTACAATGCATCCAAAAACATTAGAGGAAGACTTGTTGAAAATATGTGTCCAAACTTGTGATTTTATTTCTGAAAAGTGATGTTGCAGACTTGATGAGAACATGAGATATCTTGGAATCTACAAATTTTGAGATATGTAAAAGTTATGCGTGTTTCACGTGAAAACCATTGAGGAATACAAAATAAAAAATGAAATAAAAATATCACCAAATGCCAGTGGCGTGAAATTTGGGAGGGGAGAGGTGACATATTCTTCCAAAAGTACACCACTGAATCAATAATTGAAATATGTTTTTCTATCAAAATAGGCCTTTCACATTTAAAACCAACCTGCCAAATATCAAATCAAATTATTTATCTATTTTATTCTTATCAAATTAAAACATTTTCCATAAATTTAACACCTCGTACTTCGAAAAGTAAGTAGGCTGTGTATATTTATATTTGTGTCGAATATTTTTTCACCATTCTCATCTCTTTTCTCTATTGTATGCTCTTTCCACCTCTAAACTTATTTCGCGAACCGTCTAGTGTGTTATCCACAATTTTTCCAATTTTCAGTTCAATATATGTTCCAAAATTATCATTTTTGTACAGAGCAATGTCAGTCCTCTGTAGTTTCCACTTTCCCGTCTATCACCTTTTTTGTATATAGGGGCAATTGATGCCATTTGCCATTCATTCGGTATCCATTCTTTTTTCCGGCACTTATTATATATTTTTGGTAATAGTTCTTTCACCACTTTCACCCACATTTTTATCATTTTTTCAAATATTTTGTCGCAAGCTTTCTACTTTTTCAACTTTTAAGTTATTTCCGTGAATTTATCTATTGATTCAGTTGTGCTTTCTCCGTTATCCAATAATTCTAGGAAATATTATTTCTATCTTTCCATCACTTTTATATTTTGTGTTATGATTTCTCCTTTCCTGTTTTTAATATTTGTTATATTTCTGTTTTTTTCAGTCCTTCATGATTCTAGCAGTTTGTAGAATAATTTTTGTTTATTCTTGCTCTTCTGTTCAACTGTTCCTCCAAATTTATAACTAAATCTTCAATTTGCTCTCTCTTTCCGTTTTATATTTTTCATAATCCTATATTTTTGTAGACCTTAGGTAATTTCTCAACATATTTTATTCATTTCAATTTGGTTTTTAATTTCGTCGGTCCACCATGCAGTTTGTTGTTATAACTTTGTTCTCTATTCATTCCACATATTTCTTTTGCTGTTTCTGTGATCTCATCTCACATTAAGCTCTAAATTATTTCGATGTCATTGTTAAGATGTTCCTCGACATCTTAAAATTTTTGTTGAAGTATATTCCATACTTTTTGCTATTTCTTTGTTTCTCAATTTATAAGTTTCTATTGTTTTTGTATTTTTGTATCTACGTCTCTTCTATTGTTCCTTTCTACCGGTATCTAGTATACCTATTGCTGGTTGTTTTGCCTCCACTTTTCATATCTCTGATGTATTCATGTATATTTTTATGCCCAAATAACAAATGTAATGTGATGTAATTTCTTCTACTGTCACTATTCTGAAAACTTGATATTTTACAGCGCCATGAAAGAATTAAAACCATCCTAAATATAATGAAGTGGCCAGTGGCTATAAAATTATAAATGTCAGGTTGAAGTTCTTGATAAGTTTTATGCTCAAAATATTCATCTAAAGTTGTCTAATTCGTGAACCTCGCGCGTGCGTGAAGGGCTTTCATATTTCATACAAAAAACTAGAAACCAAAAGTATTACTTATGTATGAATATTGGGACCTAAAAGAACTATTGTGCACCCTTCCTTGCACGTATTTCCTGAGAAAAGTAACCAGTAGTAGGACCTATTTCTCGAGGAAACTTATCCACAGACTGTCGTGTAGGTAAGCACCCCCCCTTCTAGCCAGTAGTTCAAAGGTGATGTGCACTAGGATTCTGAGTTGCTATGTATGTGAATGGAGATTTCGTTTTCGTAAGGTGACGATGCTGTTCTCGTCCAGTTCGTTGAGTTTTCCTGTGCATTCTTATACCATTTTGAAGCTGATTATTCAAGAACTAAGAGCTTCAATGGCTGCCTGGTTATCCGACATGATAACCAACAGTAGGTACATGTAGTTATGGTGCCTGACTTTGTAGCATGATAATAAAAACTTCAAAACGAAGGAATTTCAAATTGAAAAACTTCTCATAGCAGTAACCATTTATTTATCTTTGAAGTATTCTGCGGTTCTAATGCAGAAATACAGTGAAACAAGAAAAAACACAAAATGTGCCTTGCTGCTCTAAGCGGTCGCAAGAAGCAAGAGCAGGAGTGACAGAAAGGACTTAATGTTGAGTTTTATGGGGAAAAGCCAACTTGCAGGAGGAGAACCAGTTGTAGGCACAACAAAAATAGTATTTGTATTTAGATTTAAAGTGAATTGTGACCGTGGCAATACCGTTGTATCACAATATATTCTCTCAGAAGAATGTCCAGTTTATGATTTGAATTTGACTTGTTTTCGGATTTTCTATAAATGTATCAAGTAACCGAAATGATGAATTCATTCCAATACTGATTTATTATTATTCACGATTGGGCCCACGCGAGATGCAATCAGTGCTTTTTTGAAAAATCGGCCTCCTCAGTGGCCATACTTCCTTCATTTTTTTCAAGTGAGCTTTGTTTCTTCAGTCGAACCAAGCAGTTCCTGGTCTTTCATGAGTATTCTTCTGAGCGAGCAGTTTTCTAATTAGGAATCTTATGGTCACATTATACATATAAAATATGTTGTTTTCGCCACTCTCAGCCTAATTTTTCCAATACTCATTTGAAAAATAATGGGGAGAATCCATCTCTTTATATTGCTTTGATTTGAAGTAAAGTTATATAAACTTATCAGTGTTGTCTTTAATGTTATAGAAGTAGGTATATTATTCAAAACTGTCAGTAATATGAGAAGCATCAATTTGGCACATTTACCATTTTGTTATCCGTAATCACGATGCACTTAGTATAAATAAACCATTAAGATCTTCGAAACAAGCTTAGAGACAAAGTTCTTACGGTAATCACCAGCATTAAGGGACGACATACTGGTTTTGGCCAATGGCCGCACCTGTGCTCTGCTCTATGTAAGCGTGCATTGCACCAAACTTTTGTAATTCTAAAATGATAAAGGAGCTGTTCGGTTAACGGGCTAATGACAATTTATGTAACAAATTATTTGTACGCAAGTTGTGGAAGTTGTACAACGGTAATTTGTTTTGCCGTTCATAAAAATTGGTATCAAAGAAGTTCGCATGTCAATTGGAAGATCTAGTTATTTAGATGAATATTTTTCAATGTATCAAAGCTGTGAGTCGAGGAACTTTGTTCCTAGGAAAAAGCTATCCATGTATGCTGGAAACAAACAATTTAAGTGAATGTTGATGAACCATTAAAGCTAGGAAGGATATTAGTTATTAGTTAATCGGGAGTATAATAACAAATTTAGTCTCGTGCGAAAGTGAACTTGAAAATAGGGACAATTGATAATGCCTCAATACCACTAAATCAATTCAAGATAGGCAAGAAGCAAGACATTCATTCAATTTCGCTATAACTAGTGCTTATAAGCAATCGGTGAATTTTGAAAGAATCCGCTCATTATCATGTACAATTTCGAAAAAAAAAAACAAATGATAAAATGGTGTCACGGACATAAACGGTTAAACAAGTTTTTATATTTTATTATAGGTCTACCCCTTCATTATCAACTGTGTATAATGATTCAGAGTTTTCAACAACGAGGTTGTTCCAATTCCTATCCGACACAGAAATTGTCGACGTCCACTTGAGATGGAGAGAAAAATGTCATACAAGAGCCTACAATTTTTTAGTGAGAAAATTCAGTTGCATTGAACTCAGGTATGATCTGATCTGATAGGTTGAGAGAGTTGGGCAGCTCCATCTTCTCAGGTCCCTCTTAGTTTGTCAACCACCCCACGGTTTCAACATAGTTGATAACGACTCCAAGGGGATTTTATCTTAGCATGACTGATGTAAGCCAAAACTCACTGGACACGGATTTGCTAATGGATGATAGAGCTGGGAAGTCAAAGCGGATGTGCTCTATCGACTCATCTTCATGCTCACAGCCCCGACATAAGGATTTGTCTGATAGCCTCATTCTGTGAAGATCTTTGTTTAGTTGACAATGTCGGCTAAGAACATATGTTGCCGAACGTAGGTTTCACTGCGTTATTCATCAATTTGGGTTGTGCTCATCAGCCCATGTACTTTATATTTTATATAATTTCCCATATTATCCACTGCCATTCCAGAAGCTTCTTGACCATTATTTTGAATGGGGAAATTTTGAATAGTTGTTCTGGTTATATTAGTTTCTCTCCAAAAAAGCAGAATATGTAAGAAGGCATTTAATCACTTAGTTTATATATTTTGCACTACTCCGGAGGTAGTGGTGGTATTGTCGTGATCGGATCCAGGAAGTTATTTCGCAATATCCAACCCCAATCTTGTGGTTCTAAATAAATTAATGATATAAGACGATATAATAAACACGGTTGGTGTGTTGACGAGCCGCTGCACTTGTGGGTGAAAGATTGCATAACTGCACAGGTTTATTATCTTTGTTAACAAAGATGATTGTCGCTGTTCTTAGATCTCGGAGCATATATATTGCCAACAAGATGCCACTTCATTTCTAGGGTTCTGATTAGTTATTTTTCCTTTTCCAAATAGCGCAGAAGCCGATAAATGCGTGCAGAAATGAAATGTGTTTTTAGAACGAAGATATTCATCAAAAGAGAGGAGTGTGAAATTTAACATTAAAAAAATGTACATTATTCATAAATATTTATTTTTTAATTATCTGTAGACTTATTATTATTTAGTATTATTTGACGGAACTAATGGTTGACCTCGCAGTATGCTATAACTCCCCGTCCTCTATCTCAAAAACATCTTCGTATATGGAAAATTTTTGAAACAAAAGTATAAAAGCATTTTATTCTCTATCATATTTATAATGTGATATGCAAATAGCATTAAACCCACCGAAAGCGATATGATTTAAAAGAAAAACTGATTTCTTTGACTTCTTGGGACGCGGACACAACTTTTGGGACAACTTTTATAACGACAAAAAGAAGGTTCATACGTGCTTACAGCTTATTTCCTTTCATCCGAGGTTACATTTTGTTTTTGGCTTACACTACTGGACTAAGTGATTTACAGTCCCATGGTTAGAAAATATATCATCAATACCTTCCTGATCTTTTCTTTATTGAATTTTTTTCATCGAACAACAATTCAACTACACAGATTTTTCAAAGCTATATTAAAACTATTTATTGTCACCTACAATCTCTACCAAACGAATGTTCTAGGAATATTTCAACTCGAATAATTCGGAATTCGACATAAACTCATTTAATGCAGATATTAAAATCTTCAGAGGTAGACATGTATATTTGACATTCTGCGGTGATGTAACCTTCTTTGCAACCGTCAGCTTCAAAGTAGTGGTAAGCGACTATTCAGGCGGTTAGATATGTCTCTTTTGCTCGTGGTTTTCGTCTCACCACTTTGCTCACTGTAAATATGCCAAGCCACAAGCAAGACTAGAACGAGATACTGACTGTGTTCTTCCATATTTCCTTTAAACGTATTACAAATATCATTTTTTGTACTTAGATATCAAAAAAATCTCAAAACGCTAGAAAAGGAGAGCTAAAATATCATGAGAGATATTGTACCCCCTATGCTCCACCTACCCCACCTACAAAAATTCAAAAGCCTGTAAATATGCTTTTCAATATGGTTTTCATTGTTTTGAGATATTTTTGACATAGTTTTCCAAGATATAGTACATTGTGAATTTTGAAAATTGACATACTGTATGAATTGTTTGGGAATTTAACCTAGTAATTTTTTTCATTTATCAACGTAGACATTAATCCCTGCCTTCCCGCAATAATATTTTCCCTCTATCCATAACATCGGATTAGAAGACAAGTCGCAATATTTATCCAGAGATTTCCGTTGTAAAGAAGGCGACACTATCGGTCATTTGACCCTCTCGAAAGGACCACTTCCGGTATTACAGTCACCCTCAAGTTCCGTCAATTCAATAAAAGAGCACCCTGCTTCATGCGAAAAGTGTCTGCATATTTGTTTTGATTTTTGGAGGCAACTTTCTGAATTTTCTTATTTCTCACCATAGTCGGACGTCTTTATTCCTATCGCAAACTTGGAGTACCTAATAATAATTATAGTACTTTGTATTTTGTGTCTTCTCATTACCAAACTTTGAGGGTATAAAGAGGAAAATTGAAAATTCTCGAAATAATATTTCCCAAAAACGTGTGCGATTCATAACTATTGGGAGATTAAGAGCGAATTATTTTTATCAAAATACGATAGGACCAAATGTTCCTTGAACAAATATTGCTGTGAAAAATGGTACAAGGTGATAAATTTGAAATTTGGTTTTCAGTTTTTGTTAATAATATCGCTTAATCAATTGTTATTGAAAAAGGCACAGAGGCGTAACTTTATTCAAAGAATATTATTGTATGTGTTATTTTATATATTGTTACAGTGGGCGCCTAGTGAATAATTGCTGATCATAAAATCTACTGGTAACTTTTTTGACGAATGTTTTTAGTGATTTTGATTAGAAAATATAATCCAAACCTTATTTGTAATCTAGTTGTATTGATGTTTTTTCACAGCAATATTTTATTATGATAAATTTTATCCGCCATATAACGAGAGGACTTTTTTCTTCTGATATTCTTTCGACAAAATATGGCTTTTGTCTAGATATAAACGTATTGAAGTTTGTTCATTATTTTTCGTATTCCCATACTGCTATTTTGATTCCACGGTATTCAATTGAAAAGTTAATGTTAACCGCATCCGCCGGCAGCCATTAAGAAGTCACTTGTACAAATATTTTTTTCAAAACTTCATTCTGCTTACAATATAATAACAATAATTATTATGGTAATACTAAGTTCTTATAATTTTGGAAAGTGATTTGACAATTGCTATTATTTGAAATTTCTTTTCCATCGGTGAGAGATTTACCATCTGTAGCACCAATATTTGAAGTTGTGGTAGGTGTGGCCTCATTACTATGAAATAGTTGTTTCGTTATCTTCATTCTCTTTGAAACCAAATTTTCAGTATACGACTCCGCTACCGCATAGAAGTTCCAGCTCACAAGTTAATTTACCTATAGTAGATCGCCACCATTATCTACAAGCATAGTAGCCAAGGATCTGCGAAATAAGTGCCCTGCGTCAAACTGATGATTTTCCAATTTTGAGAATGCTGCAAATTTTTTCGGAACAGCTCCAATAGTATAAATGCCCACACCTTGTGTTACACATTTATCCTTCCCTCAATCAATACAACTGCAGAATTTCGAGATTTGAAGACCGCAAATCTACGTATTCTTTGAATAAACCATAGGCATCAAAAAAGTCCATCTTTGGAAAAGACCAATACCCTGTTCGTTTTGTTTTCAGTATACCTCAATGTAACTAACTGGTACTTCGAAAATGATTCAGCTTAACAAGTTCGTCACGTGTACAGACGCCAAAAATACCACACATCAATACAACCTCTTCAAGCAACCATGTTTTATCATCTGCCTCCAACAAAAACTTAGTTGCTTCTTCTCCAGACAAAATTTTTGCTTCCTTTGGTGTGTGACTCTCATCTCAAGAACAAATATAATTTTCCAAATGCCAGCAGGAAAAATATTGAGGTTTTCTGACTATTTATTATTAGTTATTAGATAATAAAGCGAATCAAATACATAATGTTAGCATTTTTATTCATATTTCCAACATGAATTTCAAAGTAAAAATCAACCAATTAATGAACGTTTTAAGGAAAATTTTATACGTTTATTAAATCAATGACAAAATAGTACGCCACTGTTATCCGATATTTGATATATGGAGAGACGGACGAATGGTTTTCGAAATGCCCTTTTTTCTTGGAAAGATCCCGTGATTCTGAATGGTAAATATGAAAAGAGGGAAACTTCTACTCTTGCTACTTTTTTATGGATTACTATTCTATTTCCGATTATGCTGAATTTTATGATTTAAACCCATCGGATTGTTTGTTTGCGGTAGGTTTTCGAAATTTGTAGCGATATTAGGAAAAAGGAAACGATAGAATAAGAATTCATAGTTTTATTTACTTCGCATAAGTATACCAAAGTGAACCAAAAAAAGCGATAAATAGTTCCAATTTTTATTCAAAGAGTCCGAGCATATGGACCCTGAACAGTGTTGCAGAAGAACATACTGATACAACTAAAACAACACTAGATAATACGAAATTTCAAATGAGTTTGTATAGCATGAAAAAATACATTAACAGTTGATGATGCATGAAGGTAATCCTGGAGACATCACGTTCAGCGATGGTTCTAAAACAAATCATGGCACTGAGGCTGGTATAAATAGAAAAAAATAAATAAATAAATAATAGTATAGCAAGATAGCAGACAATGTCTCTAGTATGGGTGATGGGAGATGAGAAGATAGAAGGTTGCGTTAACTAAAGCATGCTGAAGAGTTTAGATCTATGGAATCACAAAATATTATATAAGAGGGAAAATTTGGAACTGGTTAGACAAAGGAAGCCAATTCAAATGAAGAATAACCAAAAGTCACCTTCATATAAAGAATTCACACCTACTCACATACTTTGCTTCTGGACTTTGGAGCAATTTGGAGAAGAAATAATACAGCCAGTTGAACTAATGGCCTATATAGAGGACACGAAGTTTCTGAAATGAAAGTAGAAACCATTTGAAATGATAAAAATATTTTTTTCAGCATAATTTCAATGAATGAAGTCCGTATTGTACGCTGGAGAACGATATGGACAATCCACCCGAGTCTCACACTTTATTCTTTCTACCATTTATGCAAATTTTCTGCATGAAGCACCCTGTAAAAAAATAAAATAAAAATATTTGTTTCATTATGTAACTCGTTGATTTGAAATTCCCCGTGGACCCTTTCGCCGGCTGTGGGCCGTGTCATCCTCACCACAGACTTCCAAGCCGATGCGGAGCGGTTTTCATCCAGATCGTTCTTCTGGATTTCGGATAGCAGTTTAACAGTTCCGCATGGGAGTGCGGGAACATCTGGAACGGACAGATTCATTTTGGATTACGCTATTTCCCTTTTCTGGGAAAAGGTTTCCACGCTCGTTGATTGCTGACTGGCTCCTTGTTCCTGACCACAAAACTTTATCCAGGTGTCTCCCAGTTCCTTCTGACGTATGTTAGTTAAACTCATTCATTCACGCCAAAACAAAGATTGTTTTTGATAATTTAATGTCGCAAAAATAAGAAGATTATATTTCGAAATATACAGCGTGTCCCAAAAATTTTGGATAGATTACATGAACATAGGAAATAATGATTTGCAGGGGGAGTAAAATATGTTAAAACTGTAGTGGAGAGCAAAATATTTACTGAAAATGTAACTTGGTATCCAAAACTGGAGCACACTTGTGGATTACTAATATTGAAGAAATGGAAAATTCAAAAATTTTCAGACGCTTCCAATATCAATACTTTAATAATAAACGACGGAGGCAGTTCATCAGATGAAGATTTTCTAGATGATGAAGACAGCTGATATTATTTGTTGAATTTTTTGTTATTATTTATGTATTTGTTCATGAGAGAAATTTAGTAAATTCAACAACCTTCAGCAGCTGGGAGACTATCCTTGTTAATGCTAGAGATTAGCAAACTTTCCATTTCGCTCACATCCAACCACTGAGCATTGGTGAACCAAATGTTCATGGAGACTATAATAAGGAGATTTCTCTCACCTCGATCTTTTATCATTCATTACCATACGTAATGTTGACAGATTGACTACTGTTATCAATAAAAACCAAGGTAAGATGGTATTGGATTTGCAATGGCGACACCTTGGTGAAAAAAAAAACTACTTTGAGGACAGGTTTTGTCAATTTTTCCATATGAGTTCGATCTCCTTGCAAATGGTAATCGCGCCCTGGGGACCAATTTGTGAATTTGTGTTAAATAAGTCACATCTTAAAATAAGAGGGTTTCCATGTTTTTACCGATTTTGTATTATGGAACTTTCAGACACCAACTGTTTCACATGCTTTGGAGACAAATTCATTCAGGTGGTATATATCACGTGAATTGTCCTTTCACATGTGAATATTTTCATCCATTTTAGATAATGTATACTAATTGTTTATTACCTTTTTACAATGAAATTTTTTCATTAGTACCTATAAGTGACGGAATATTAATTAATAATCATTTTTATAGATAATAATATGTGTGAATTTGGAATGAAAAATAAATATTTAAGCAAAAAATAGTATACAGTCCACACAACTATTAACATTGGTCCATCGATAGACTGATTTCAGGTCCAGAAGTAATAAATAATAATATATACAAATTAACAATTAAATTAAATTTAGTGATGAACATAAATAAAGTGATTCAGTACCAACGAAGAAAGTTCCTTACCTTCCTGTAAATCATCCCAATTATTGCTATTATTACTACATATACAACAAATTGGCCCGTTTTAAACCTTATTTTGATGCAATGAATTAAGATAATTTAACAAAACAAAGAATCTCACTATATCAACTAGATTATAAATATTTGAATTAATATTAGAAGAGTTTAAAGAAGTTTGAAACCAAATTGAAATTCCTGACAGTGTAGACGAACGACAAGTAGCTACTAATATTAACGAAAGAAGTGAAAGTTGATAGTATAATACTATTAATACTCCTTACAGAGTCTTTGAAAATCAAAGAACAAAAACCTTCCACCAAGTTACAACAACTACTTCTCTGGCTTATGCCCCGACAGACATTGAATTGCACTCCAAAGTTAAACGGGGTTGGTATATCTGCAAAATAGAGCCAGTCATTTCAATTTTCTTCACTGAGATTGATGCATCTCTGCGATATTAATGATTTCTCCAGTCCAGAATTATGCTCTCCGAGCTTCTAGACGGATGATATCTACCTTATACTGATGAGACGTAAATACGCCGAAACCGGTCTATAAGTGATATTGTCCTTTCGAATTTGAAACTAAAATGGTTGGTTCTATCTTGCAGATATACCAGCCCCGTTTAACTTTGAAGTGTGATTAAATGTCCTTCGTGGCATATAACCAGGGAAAGTAGTCGTTGCTTTTAAGTGAACGATCTTTATTCTTTGATTTTCAAAGACTCTATGAGGCATTATAATAGTATTATACTATTACCTTTGACATATATAACACACTTTACTAAAATGACAATTCATTTCCAGGAAACTGTGTTTCGGCTTTTCGCCATCTTTTTTGCTTCTGTCCATGTTTTCCCTTTATTTTTCAATATTTCTGAAATAGTTTTATTCCATGTTTGTCTAATAATAAAAGAATTTATTCTTAAATATTTTTGCTTTCCATATTCTTTTAGTCTGTCTTGTGTTTTCCATTCTTTGTAAATGCCCCCACCATCCCAGTTGTCTGTATTCTATAAATTCTAGGATTGATTCTATTTTTAGATGACTTCTTATATCTGTATTCCTAATTTTGTCTTTTTTTGTAACGCCTCGGACTCTTCTTAAGTATATCATTTCAACTGCCTGTATTCTGCTTTTCTGTGTTTGGTTTAATATTGGCCTATATATTGCTTCAAATATTTTTATCTTGGTATTAATCGATATTCCTTTATTGTTTATGAATTTTATGCTTATCGTATAGTAGAGTTTCATTGTTTTTTATAATCTTTTATTGAAATGTTGTCACTTGTTCTATAACTTGTCCTTCTATTTTTATATCTATTTCTTCTTTCCCTTCTCCTATAACGATAACTTTTGTTTTGTTTTTATTCATAACCATCACGTTTTCTTTCAAGATAATATATGTTTCAATATTGTGTTTCAGATCGTTTTTAGTTTTCGCAAAGATAACTATATCGTCAGCAAATGCCCCTTCTGAAACTTATACCTTGTTAAGATCCATGTGTCCTATGTTGAATTTTTTGTTTCCATCCTCACATTTCTTTATTATTTCGTCCAAATACATAATGAATAAAATTGGGCTTAAACTGCCTCCTTGTCTTAGTCCTTCAGTGGTTTTTTAATGTTTTAATGTTGACGATTGTAGATTCTTGGTTATAACTGAGTTATTATTATTACTGTATATCATTTGAATTAATTTTATGAGGTTATTACTAACTCCGCGTTTTTTGAGAATATTGCATAACTTTCTTCTTGGTGTTTTATCAAATGCATTTTCTAAGTCAATAAATGCTAGATATATCTTTTTATTATCTTGCCGCGCTTTTTCCGTTATTTGCCTTGAAAAAAATATGATCCTGTGTGCTTTTGCCCTTCCTGAAGCCACTTTGTGACCCATCCAACGTATTTTCTAATATAGTCTTTAGTTTTTTGTCTATTATTTGTTCAAATATTTTCATGGCAGTATATAGTAATGTAATTCCTCTATGGTTATTGCAGTCCTTTTCACTACCTTTGTCTTTATATATCGGAACTATGAGAGATCTGGTCCAATCTTGTGGCATTTTTTTCTGTTTCTATATTTTTCTATAGATACTCAGCATAATTTGTTTTCCTTGTTGTCCTATATTTTTGAGCATTTCTATCGTTAATTTGTCATATCCTGCCGCCTTTCCATTTTTCTGTTTTTGTAATGTTTCTTCCAATTCATCTATACTTATTTGTTCTTCTCGTTCTTCCTCTTGTTTGCCGATGTCGTATATATTTGTCGTCGCTTTTATCCGTCAGTAGATCTTGAAAGTATTATTTCCATCTATTGGCAATTTCTATTCCATCAGTTAATAGCTCTCCTTCTTTATTGAGTATGTAATTATTCATATTTTGAGAGTTGTCTTTTCTTAGTGATTACAGGACTCGATAGAATAATTTCTGGTTTTCTTTACTATTGTGTTCCATCTTCTCACCAAATTTATCCCATGTGTCTTTTTGGAATCTCTAACAATAATTTCCACTTTTTTTCTTCCTTTTTATATTCAACGTAGTTTTTTATTGTTTGTTCTGAAAGATAGCGTTTCCATGCTTCTTTCTTCTCCTTAACTTGCTTTTTTATTGCATCTGTCCACCATGCTGTTTGCTTTTTATGTGTTTGTTTGTTTGTTCCACATATCTCTTCAACTAAAGTAAGTATCGTATTCTTGAATATATTCCATATTTTTTCAATACTTTCTTCATTCTCTATTTTTTATTTCTTCCAGTCTTTTTGTTATTTGTCTTTCGTATATCTTCGCAGTAACTGGTTCTCTCAGTTTATACGATCTTATAATTTCTGGTTTTCTGTTATTTACATTTTATTTTTTAATATCAACTTTGTTATAGTTTTGTTCTTTTATGTAAGATATTACTAAAAAGTGGTCACCTCCTATCTCTGGCCCCCTTCGTACTTTAGTATCTATTATGTTTTTTCTATTACTTTTTTCAACTAGTACGTAGTCGATTATTGATTTTTCATTCCTACTTTTTACTTCTCTTGTGTACTTGTGAATATCTTTATGTTGAAAAAATTTATTGGTGATCAAAAGGTTGTGCATGACGCAAAAGTCTAACATTCTTTTGCCATTATTATTTCTGTAGCTCTCTCCATAGGCTTCAATTTGATCTGCGTATATTTCGTCATTTTTACCTACTTTGCTATTGAAATCTCCAAGTATGTAAATTTCCCCTTTGGTTTTTCCAGTTATTCTAGTTAATTCTTCCCAGAGTTTATCTTTTTTTTTCTTCTCATCAACTTCGTTTGGTCCATATACAACTACTATCGTTTTATTTTTCTGCTTATTTCTTATCTCTAGTGTTAGTATTCCTTCCGACCATCCTTTCCAGCTATATATCTCTGTATCTAGTTTTTTGTGTATTATGCAATCTACTCCTCCTGCTGCTCTTTGATTTTCATTCACACCACTATATATCAACAAATGCTTGTGATCCATTTCTAAGACCCCTCGTCCTTTTTTCTTAGCTTCTGTAATTGCCAATATGTCCACACCCATTTTTTCAAATCCATCTTCTAGTTCATTTTCTTTTCCTGTTAAGCTTTTGATGTTCCAAGTCGCTATTTTCCATATTATATTTGTCTTATCGTTGCTTTGTTTATTCTTGTTTTTGTGATTCTCATTGTTTTGTCCTTTATTTTTGTTCTTTATTTCGTCATTGTTTGTATTACTGTTTTTATTTTGTATGTCTTTACTGTTTATTTTATCTAAAAAATTGTTTGTTACTTGTGAAATACTGTGAGTTTTTACTTTACTGTTATGATTACTACTTATCTTACTGTTACTATCATTTATATTACTATGACTTTCATAATTGATATTAGTAACTCAAACTATTCTTACAACTAAACTTATGATCTACGTTTTTAATACTAGCATTTCAATTTAAACACATAATTAACCCCTGCAGAAGGTAGCATTAGCAGTTCAAGATCAAGGTTAGACAATCACGCTTAAAGTCGAATAGTTTTACTAAAAATAGCATTACCAAATTTCAAAGGAGAACCGGGTACTTGGCTAGAGCTTGAAGATATATTTTTGCGCTTGATTAATTCAGATGAATCACTTTCTAATTATGAGAAGTTTCATGATTTAAAAATGGCATGCAAAGATGAAGCAGCAGTATTTTACAAGTCACGCAAGTAACAGAATATAACTATAAAATAGGCTGACAAGCAATAATTGACAATTATAAGAGTAAAGCTCAATAATCAATCCATGATCATATTCAAGCCATACTAGATATTTCCAATATAAGTGAAAAATTATACTTAGAAATTAAAGGTTTATATGTAGAATTCAATGAAGATTGAAGTTCACTCAATAATTAGGGCGAAAAACCCGAATATGGGTATTTAATTTTTATTCAAATCATTTCTAATAAATTTGATAATACAACTGATAGGGCAATCATATGAATACAAATATTAGTTACCTGAATTGGACAGTTCAAATTATTTCTTGAAGGAACGAATCAAAATTCTTAGTGAAGTTGACTCAAAAAAGGTTCTTATAAACAGTTACAACACATTGATTCTTGACAAAATAATCAATGTAAACGGAAAAATTTCAATAGTTATACACCAGCAGTGAAAATATACCTAAGCTGTTAAAAGTATAACCATCCTTCATGGAAATCTAATATTCACAAATGTGGGGAATGCAACAAGCCTTGTAACACTTTATTAGAATTGGATTTCTCAAATTCTGATCGCAGATCGATCCAATCAGACAAAATAGCAGGTCAAACCTTGGCAGTTGAGTCTGATACTAGTGAATTAAATTTTGATGGCACTGCATCTAGAAGTTTTACAGATTTAACATAACACAAGTTCAGGCTGCAGTACTATCTCAAGTACTTTTTTCAACTACCTTAATTCACATGATTTATAACAAAAATAGCGTTCGTTATTGTAGAGCTTTATTAGATAATGGATCTTAAAGTCATACATCTGACATCGGAGGATTACATCGTTGTGGTGAGAGATAGAACCTTATAATTTCGTGTGAGCTAATACGGTTACTGAGGGCACATTTTGAAAATACTTTAGATTCTACAGAGTGTTCCAAAACCACGTAGCAGCACAAACTTACATTTTTTTAAATGG
>CAJUYG010001512.1:52491-65367 GCA_910591675.1 Galerucella calmariensis
AATGTATGCCTTAGAAATGTTAAAATTCACAAGATGTTGCATGTAAAAATTTAATACCATTTAATTTGTGTACGTAAAATACTTGGTTTTGATCATTATCATGAAATATCTACGATTTTCCATTAACTCATGCCCTAAGTGTACTACATCGTTTGAAAGTTTATTGATTGTACTAACAAATTGTAAGAAGACTTATAGGGTGATTCATTTAAAAATGTTTAGATATTGCTTGATTTGCGTTTTGTTTCACCCTGTATTAAAGAAGCCACAGATAAAAAAAGTAATTAATACTGAGTACAGCCAATGATGTGTGTATGACATTTGAATACAAAGATCTGTTGATTTATTTTAATTTACTGTTTTGCAGAGTGTTAAAGAGGAGGTCTTTTTTGCTAATAATTGGCCATATCTTTGTAAAACACCCTTATAATATATTAGAGTGCTATATTTTTGTAATGCTCTCGGTGAGATCTTTTCGATTCTTGAACAAAATATATTACGTTCCATTTAAAAAAATGTAAGTTTGTGCTGTTACGTGGTTTTGGAACACCCTGTAGAATCTAAAGTATTTTCAAAATGTGCCCTCAATAACTGTATTAGCTCACACAAAATAATAAAGTTCTATCTCTCACCACAACGATGTAATCCTCCGATGTCAGAAGATTGCCCCACCCTGTATATAGGAAAAATGTTGAGGTTCTGTCGAACAATTTCTTTATTTGTACAACCTGGAAAACATTCCTTCATTGCAAATCGGATGAACTTATTTCCAACGACGAATAATCTATTTAGTGGACATCACACTGCGGATTCCAAATTACCGAAGAGGACATTAATACGCTATTGAAATAAGCCATATATAAGGAGCGAGGGGCTTGTACATTTTTTAAATTGGAAGAAGTACGCATTATAAATCCTAACATTTTGTTGGCTTTCTTATAGACATATAATATGTGTTCGTCAAACAACAACTTTTGATCGAATATAACACCTAAATCTCTCACTTGAGTAACGCTATTAATTTTCTTATTATTAATAGTATATGTACTTTTACAGATATTTTTATTACGAGTAGAAGTAATCTGATGGAATTTTTTTGAATGTAAGAATAAGCTGTTATTTTAACAATAAGTTTGAAGTCTATTGAGATCTTCCTGTAGATAATTTGCATCATTTGGTTCCTTTACAGGACGATACACTTTCGAATCATCAGCATATATGGAGAATTTACTGAATATGAAACATTGTGAAATGTCATTAATGTAAATATTGAACAATAATGGGCCTACTTGAGATCCTTGAGGTACCCCTGATGTAATCTTAATATAACTTCAACAAAATTGTCCGATGGTCACAGATTGAGTTCGGTTGGTTGAATAAGAGCAGAACCATAATATAAGATTGCCATGTACCTCTATGTCCGCAAGTTTTTGAGCACTTTAATACTGCAAGAAATTGAAGCCATGTTATACTCCTGACCCATTTCCGATCTTCCGCCGTAGACTCCAGGACATTTTTTAATTGGACGATCTTTTCCAGAATTTAATTTGACAGATATGAATTTTAACTAATAGACTCACTAAATATTAGCATATTCAGCAACTGGACCAGCATTTTTGGAGTCGACGGTATAAAGAATATATATCAGGGCTTCAAACACGAATAAAATGGAAGACTTGTAGTTCCAAAATAATCAAACATGGTGTCCTAATTCTCATAGAAGACGATAATCTACTTCCATTGAGGTGGCAACTTGGAAGAGTTATTCAACTCCACCCAGGTGATAGAGTTGTTAGTATGAAGACCCAAGGTGTTATCATCAAACGTTCAGTATCCAGAATTTGCCTTCTTCCAATTGAAAGCGATAACTTCCAAGTTGGCCGGCATGTTCGGTATCCTGAAGGAATAACGAATGAGATTTAAAAAATGAATTGTCAACAACTGTCAATAATAATAATTTTAATAGATAATTATATATCTTTGTATTGAACTTGTAGTAAAAAATAAATATTTGAGTCAAAAATAGTATACTTAGTCCACACAACTATCAACAATCAAGTACATATTGAAGAGTACAACCACAAATCATGGAGAATATATTAGTCATAATTTGGTAGAACGTTGGGGAAATATGTATGGTATACTGCAACATCAATTGAGAAGCAAAAGAAATCGCCTAGCAGAGACAACGCTTCCTGCAACGATGTCGCTGCAAAACAAAATATTGTGATGTTGCCAAGCTGTAGTTTTTTCTTTACTTGACGAAAACTAGAAAAGTTAATCTGATGTTAGATTGACAGTTCCTAATAATAATGAATACAAAAAGGGAATACTATTACTTACGTCTCTTACAAAAGTAAGCAGGAGAAGCGGGTCCCCATTTCGGCATTTTCGTTCAAAATACCTTAGCAAAGATGTTACCATCTCTTGACATTTACTGTCCAGCTGCTTCGGCATTTCATCAACTACACACTGCAGATTTGCCTTGATAATTAGTTATGAAAGTAACTATTTTTCAATCTTAGAGAAACAATGAGTTTAAAAGCACCAACAAACTAAATATTAGACGATGATCGAATATCAATAAAAGTCAAAACAAACTGGGGAATTTCACCAGTTGATCTGACAAGGCTTGAAGTGTTGCCAACCCGTTAGCTGTAAATTGCCCTGGCTGTTGAGGATGAATCTATTTACGGTTGATAAATTAACATTTATTCTGATGTGTAGAAAACTAACTAAAAATGACATCATCGTCTTTTTATCGTGAAAATCCTATAGCAAGACAATTATTTCAAATGCTGGATAGTTTTTTGATAATTCCTCCAAACTTTTCAGCCACTGGAGGTTACCAAACTAGTATTATTGGGGACAATATTCAATGTGCCAGGCCAGTGTTAGCAGAAGCATCAATGAAATTGTGATACTTATTATATTTTATTATTCATATTTTTGAAGCAAAACTGTCAAGAAATGAAGACAGCTGCGCAGTGACGACATAAATCGCTCTCTTCAAATTTGTTGGAAATATATTTATCACCTACATACGTCTTTATTTTTGTCACATGTGAAATCGGTTCACCTGACCTAACGTAACAGAAAATACACAACCTTTGGTTCACTTGTGAATTATACAGGGTGCATCGTTTCACCAACGAATTAATTCAGACATTTTCAAGTATTGGTGCCCTGTTGTCTATAAAGTGTGAACACCGAGCTATAAATTTAACCACCACAGACAGTTTAACACCGAAATAATAAAATCCGTACCTTTCGAAATTATATTTACAGTACCTACTATCAGATAAAAGGCATAGCCTTATTTTCCCGACTACAGTATCCCTTCTTTGTTGTGTACTCCCATTTCTGTTAATCATTTTTCTCCAAAACTAACCGGAGTTTCCACAAAATATGCGAAAGCAGCTCATTTTAGACTGTTATTTGAAGCATTGCAATTGATATTTCGGCGCGCAAACAAAAACTCACTACCCAATTAGAAGACAATCGCTGTCGGCAAATATATAACAAAAGTATTACGGTGGCTAGTTTTAAGCAAAAGGCATCAGGCACTCACTGGCATAAGGCGAGCATACTCTCAGTCGACTGTGGGTCTATTATTAGATGAAAATTGAAACGTAACTGCCACAATGGCTATTGTTAAGGCAACAAATTGTTAAATTGTAAAGTCGGGTTTCGAGGTGCGAAATAATTAGGCAGCTACCAAAACAGTGGTGGATCGACACAAATTTTTTTTATATTTGAAATATGTCATCCGGAACTAATTCAAATTCAATTATCTCAACCAGAAAAGATGTAAGTATTCAAGTGCACCATGTATTAGAAATAAATTCAGATAATCTTCATTGTTCAATTCCAAAGAAGCCATTTCTATTACTGTACGATGCGATTGGCTAAAAATAATGCAAATTTAATCATGACTGGTGAATGCACAGTCTCCTTAAACAAAAGAATGAATAACACGGCCTACAGCTTCGCAATAATAAGGCTGAAATTATTTTTAAATAAATGTACTCAAAAACACTTAAGTAATAAGTAATAGTTGACAATGGTATTTGATAACCTACATTTACTAAGTACGAGAGGTCTTACACCGCCACTTACGGTGAATTGACTTTAGCAAAAACACATTCGTTCGAGTGAAACAGTTCAATTAAGAGATTTCGAAACGTGGTGGAAGATATGGCCCACTCTCTCCGGTCATCAACGACTTCAACAGACTTCAACATCACTAAACTAAAAAAAATATTTACTGATAATTGCCATGAAAGTCAAAGAGAGGAGTTTTATTTGAAACAAAATAATTTGGATATTCGATACACTGTTGAGAAATAATTCACATCGAAAGTGTAATTACATAAATATCAAAACGTTAGTTTTAATAACATGGTCCATTTGAATTCCATTGTAAGCTGCTCAACTTTTTGAATGTTTTTTTCGTTTTATTCACATCTACCTCCTTTTTTATCGCGCCCGAACCTTAACTTAATAAAGTACAAAACGCAAAGTCCGTCTACCGCTTTTATAACCGCCACCTTCGCCAAGCAAATATATGTAGATTCTCCAGAAGCGGCCATGGAATGGTGAATAACACAAATTCGATTTTCAGTTCTTCGACTGACTACAAAGGATAGTTTGGTGGACTTCTACGGCATGTGGGCTAATATTTGCAGCTCGAATAGACCTGCGAACACAATCAGGCACGTACTCGGTAGTAACTTGCAAGGGATGATGCCCCTTCCGGAGGATATGAGCAAAAGGCCTCAATCAACAGTGCCATCTTGTATTCAAATCACTATACTGGAATTCACTTTTAGATCGCATCATTAGAGATATGTAGCAATGTTTTCTATATAAAAAAATAGCTAGCAATGTTGCCAAACTCTTTAATCGTAGGTTATGGTCCAATTCCTATGAAACAGTGGATAATATTGTGGGAAATATTTGTAGAATTTGTGAAAATATTGCACTTTTGTATGAATGATTTTAAATTATGTAGTTTTTTTGTTGTTTTTTCCAATGGAGAATTGGAAAATATGATAATTGTATCAATTGGTCGCTCAATATTATCAAAAGATATAGAAGGCTAAGTATTATTATTGTCGGATAGTCAAGCAGCCATTAACGCGTTATTGCGTAATCAGTTTTAAAATGGTATGGAAATGCCTAGAAAAACTCAATGAACTAGGCGAGAACAAAATCATCACCTCACTGTGATGGACACACTGAAATAGAAGAAATTTGAATAGAAGATCAACTAGCAAAGAGAGAGGTTGAAACGCACTTTTGGTGAAATAATGATGGCTTCTACTATGACTGGAGTCTCTAAACTAACGATATTTTTATATAGAAGAGAAAGTCAAAATGAGCTACACGTACGGTTATTCGAATAGTATTATAAAAATCATGGAAAATCTTCGGAGAATAGACAACATAAAAGATGACATTGAACCTATTACGATATCGTCAAATGATGTAGATGTAATCCAGGGGAGTATTTCTCCAAGAAGGACCTAGTGAAAATCATGTTGAGCCTGATAAGGACTACTGGCCTCTCCATATAAACGGTACAACTAAGAGCACAAAAAACCTGAAGGGTGAGCTGCCGAGGATTCTAAGCCTCTGACCAGTGGTGCTGAATCAATCAATAACATTTAAGATCAGTATCGAAATGAATTGAAACTTGTGGTTTCGGTACTCTCTATTTGGGACCACTTTTATCAAATATTAATAAGTCTGCAGTAATGGATGCAGATAGTATGATCCTTTCTTTAATTCACAAAAACTGTGAAATTCTCTACCTAAACATATCCTGATATATCCAGATATATTTTGGTGTTCTCCTTAAAGACTGCCCTGCTTTATTCACAAAAGTAGCAAAACTGACTAAGGCAGTAGGATTGGTAACGCTATTATCCTATATTCGTGTACTGTCATATGAATGTGAATATAGTATAGTATAGTGAGATACTGGAAAAAATTAAATAAAACATCTCTTATTTTATTGGACGCTGAAATTAATTCCGACAATTGTCTTTGTCAGCTGAAAACGGCTCTAAATGAAAAATTATCGAAATAATGCTACAAGTTGTAAGAGCACCTACAATTAAGATTCTCGAAGCTTCCAGCAAAGGATAAACAAGTCAGAGAAAGAGAGGAAAAAAGCAAGCACAAAGTTTCCAACAAAACGAAGAATAATTACAAGCGTCAAGTGGTCCGTGAAAAAACAAATGAAAACATAAAACAAATGATGCCTAACATTCAGCGGTGGTATGATAATTTTGGTTGATTTTCAAAGCGCCAAGGAAAACTTCTCGACCTTATTATTTCTCGGAAATCGTATACTACGAAATTGGAATGGCCAATATCTATAATTTCATTCAATTCAAGTGTTTTTATTGGTAACAGGAACATTTAACAGACGATTTATTTCATTTCTTCAGATGGATATTTCACGGATCGATTATTTGAAATTACAATTCACATTTAGGTATATTCGAGAATAATTATTTAAAAAAAAATGTATACGATATCAATATGTTTTAAAACGTTATTGAGTGGATGACCAGAGTGAGCGAAACGGATACATAAAAATAGAAACTTTGAAATTTTGTTGATTTACATAGGGAACTTACCATTTCTTCAATGAATAATATTAAAGTTGAGTTTATAGAAAAATTATTTTTTTCAAATCAATAATAACTTGGTAGGCATAGTTTGAGGGTCCGCATTATTTATAGTTATTTGACCAACCAGTGTATTAATGAGGGCCATTAACAATCGAGATAATTTAATGTCCGAGTTGTTGATTGTCCTTTTAATACTCGTGCTAGTTACAAAGCTTTTCCGTCGACTGTATCAGTTGAATTCGTTTTTCTCAATATTTAAAAACTAAAAATATTTATTTGTTCCATAGGTAAGTACTGTCAAATAGTATATTATGCAATGAGCACAATGATGCCCAGTATGAAATTTGCAGCACGAACCGAAGGCAAGTGCTGCTATTCATACGAGTGCAAAATGGCAATTAAAACTTTGACAGAAACGATCTGCGGACATTTCATCAATTTGTCGTTGGACGTCATAATCTCTTAACACAAATAATTATTATAATTTTGTAGAATAATAAAATTAAACGATAGGTAAGTCAAAAACTAGAAGCATTCTATACTAGGATTCATTTTTTGAAGATGTCATTGTATGTTTCGTTGCCTACACCACAGATGTGAAATGGGTTGCCTGCAGAAAATCGTTGAGTAATGTAGGTAAATCATGCATTAATGGGGGTCATTAATGTATATTGTGCAATTTTGAGAACGTTAGTAGCATTATATTAATACAAGGTCGACGGAAGAAATAATTTCAAACGACCTTCAAAGCGTGCCAAACCGGTGTGATTCTGCTCAATTGTTGGTTGTGGGTCAAAGTCGTATTGTTTATTTTCGTCAAATTTGTGTTCTTGTTTTGTTGCTGTTGGTTCTATTATAGCTTTTTGTGATCCCAACCGCAATAAGCACATTATTTATTGAAAGTTTTCAAGACTATAGGATATTTTTCACTAAACTTCAAAGCTTTTTCTGTAGAAAAATATACAGGATGTTTCTTTTGGAAAGTCAACGAGATAGCAATAGCAGATCGTTCATACTGGCTTGGAATAATTTGAATTTTTTTGCATATTAAACTTGTTTCAGTTGTGATGTTTTCATAAAATATAAAATAGAGGTGTCTTTTATATTTTGCATATAGAGCTGAAAAAGATAGTAAATAACTTTCAAACAATATTGTTTTCCAAATTATTCTCCTCGAAGAGAAATTCATCCTTCGGAACCAATTCTGGAAGCGGGTATTTACATTCAACATGGAGTTTTCGACTGTATCTTCACCTTTGACCACGTAGCTCATTCTCAACTTTGGAAAAGTCGTTACGACTTAGGTCGAGACTATATTATGTCCAGCAATTCGATGTTTTCTTGCTTTCAAAACTCAAATGTTTTTCGAGCTGTGTGGGAGCTTGCATTGTCTTGGTGTAGGATCATTCTTCGTTGAGGATTGGTTTTTCGAGAATTAGAAACTTCATGATGTGGTGCTTCATTGCAGAAAACACAAACCAACCCGGCAAGGCATTCTAGTTGAGACAATTATGAAAAATCACTGTGCGAGAACTTTCTCGGCTCACTTCCTTTTTCGACTGACTCATAAACACATGGGGCTGTCAAAAGAGCATTAAACAGAAGAGGTGTAGACAGCATAACATCCCAATGGATGACGGAACTGCTCACCACAAGAGTAGCAGAGACGAGGTCGAGCAAAGACATTGTCTCCGTCTGCACGACCAGAGAATGCCCACAGGGAGGAGTAGCATCCCCAGTAATGTGGAGTCTGACGTTTGACGAGCTCCTGAGTAGTTTGACGAATCTCGGAAAATCCTGGCAACGATATGCCGACGATATACAAATAGCTGGTGTAAGCAAGTGAGACTTAGCATCAACCCCACTAAAACCATCTTGATAGTACTAAGAAAAACAAACTCAACCTCAAAACCATAAAATTTGATGGGAACGAAATTGAATGGAGACAAGAAGTCAAGTATCTAGTTTTGACTCAGTAAGTTCCTGTGGAACAAACACGGAAAGGAGATCACGTACAAGGTAAAAATGGCTCTGATGGTGTGCAGGAATCTGGCAGGGAGAAACTGGAAATGTAGCCCAAAAATCCTAAGTTGGATGTAAACTGCCCTAGTGAGACCAATTATCACTTATGGAACCATTGCGTGGAGTAGTAGAACTAGCCTATTGACAAAATTCAGAGACTAGCCTGTATATGCATCACAGGAGCAATGAGAACATGCCCAACGGCAGCCATGGAAGCGATTCTCAACCTCACCCCTCTACATATTATGGTGGTGGAAATAACAAGATACAGACTAAGTAGAAAGGGAATCAGCAAAAAAAACACCTTCTGACTTCTTAGAAATTAGACAACCTGGGACATGCAACAAGACGGTATGATGAAAAAGTATAACTTCCCAAAAAAATTCGTTACGGAATTAAGCAACAAGAAGGAATGGGATCAAAATACCATCACCAGACTTGGAAAGAATGCCATTCAATGGTACACATACGGCTCAAAATTAATAGGAGAAACTGGGATAGGAGTGTTCGGGCCAGGAACCAAACACTCTGAAAGCTTGGTAGAAGGCACAAGTATCTTTCAAGCGGAAATCCTCCGCCATAAGAAAGTGCGCCCAGTACAGAAGACAAAGGATTATCATAATGTCGGATAGTCAAGCAGCCATTAAAGCACTGAGCTTTTGGGTAATCAGTTCCAGAATGGTGTGGAAATCCCTGGACAAACTCAATGAACTTGGCAAGGACAATATAGTCACCTTACTTTGGATTCCGGGACACACTGGAATAGAAGGAAATGAAATAGCAGATTAACTAGCAAAGAGGGGGACCGAAATACATATGTGGGGGCCTGAACCCTTTTGCGTAATCAGCACCAATGTAATATTGGAAGAAATAGGTAAAGCTGAGAAAAAGAGAAGATCTGACCATTGGAAAGATCTAGTAGGGCTTATACAATCAAAGATTCTTCTGGGTGACGACTACTACCTGTTGAGATAAAATGAATGCATAAGTCGAAGTAAAACTGCGCTAAGAGTTTCAACAGGGATCCTAACAGGACATTGTCGCCTAAACGGGCACCTGAAAAACCTCAAAATAGTGGAAGAAGGAGAATGTAGAAGAAACCTCCATACACATACTTTCCAACTGCACAGCACTTCAGAATCCTAGAGCACAGGACCTGGGAGATTACTGGATAGAAAAGGAGACTATCCTCAGAAACTAAGAGGAAGTCAGGGGGCACAATAGTTCTTTTGGTTCTCAATGAACGACACCCCAAATAAATAAATAAATACAATACAATACAATACAATACAACAAGATGTTTTTGAACTCCCCTGTTTATTTCCAACTGAAAAAAGCTTGAATAATTGTTTTAAAAATGTTTCGCGTCTTGGAGCCCTTCCTATATACATAGGTACAAGATTACGTCATAGAAGTTAAAAAAATGTCAATACTTTGTTTTTAATAAGTAATATAAATTACCAAAAGATGCCAAATAAATCATTTATTGTTAAGTTGAAAAAATTATTATGAACAAAGTAATGAAATTTTTCTATGAAGTGATCTTGTTAAGTAGGTAGATATCTTTATAGGAAAGCCTCTACGATGCGAAATCTGTTTGAGGTAATTATTCAAATATTTCTACTGGAGCTTTTATCACACGCGTACTATCTGATTTTCAGTAAACTCACTATTTTTACATGGCTACTTTTTCAACTTTGTTGCTGGATGACAATCGTAAGACCGAGACATTAACTTTTTTGGGTCCGCTTTAGATGATTATCACATTTAACATGTTCCATTCAATAATTTCTCCATATTTCTTATAGTAACTAGTATAATATTTCATTTATCTCACACAGTAGATGCTAATTTTCGCCACCATGGACGCTAGTGTCTAATTAGCAAGGTCACGCAGGTTCTCTTTGTTGATATTCGCAACACTTTAAAAAAAACCTCGTACTTATGGTTTATAGAAAATTTTTGGTAGGTATTTGAAAATTGTCATCCTGTACAAGGAATTTCAAAAAGGCAATTGTAATTAATTGATTAAATCATGGAATTCGGCGAAGGAGACTTTTTTAATATTATTTATGTTTGTTTTTATCAAAATATAAAATCAATATGAGAGGATACCGTTTGAAATGTAAGTTTTTGACGTTGTTTATGTAGAGACGTCTCTTTATATTTAATTACTTTCAACATGTGACGTTTTAATCATTATAAGTAGGAAGCTGCCAAGGAGTTTATCTTCGAAACTTTATTTGTTTTCTTGCACAAAGTCTGCAAACGAATTACCTTGATGAATAGCAAATATTTTCACAAATATTTCTCTCGAATTCTCGTATTCGAATTGGATGGTAGCCATGTTGAGAAATGCTTTTCGGTTACTTCTTGTTTTTCTTTCATGTAGATGGTTTCCAAAGAAAATTATTGGGAACATTTCTAGAAGTTTTATTAAATAATAACCAATTAACTGCCAGGAATCGTTTTTATCCATAATTTCCGAGAAAGCAGTCGGTATAATTTAAAAATAAAACCACCAACTTTATAAATGCGATCTTATGTCTGAGGAGAACGAACAATACTAAACTTCTTTCAAGGATTTCAAAGTATAATTTGTGAGAATGTATAAAGAAATTAAATGTATACAGGTTCTATTTTGTTTGTCAAGGTAGGTCAATGATATTGCCAGAGGTGAACCAAACAGTTTATTCAAGCATCCAACTAATTCACAACAGTGACACTTTTATGAAGATTCACGTAACAATATTCAAGGTGTTCGTCTCCCCGGAAACCAAACTGGAAATTTTCATCAAATAATTTTAATGTAATACTTAGTTGAACTTCAACATAACGTTAAAATGAAATCGCATCAACAATACTAAGTAAGTATTTGGTAACGCTTGCTATCCCGCCCATCTTAGTAAAGTTGCAATTGTATATGTGATTTGGATAGAGAAAAAATGTTTAGGGAAATGTATACCCTTATCCTACCCAAAATCAATAAATAGAGTAAGAAAAAAAGTTTTTGAAATTTTTTCTCTACAAGTGGAAATGATCCAAATAAATGATAATATCAAAAAACCAAGAAAAACGAAAAACAAGGCATGCGGACGGGGATTTACTGAAACCTGGAGGAAGCAGAGAACTTCAAGATTTTCAATAGATTGAAACCGGGATATGACTAAGTAGTTATGAGCAAAATATGTCTTGGACTTGCAGTCTTGGTCTAGCGATTTTCCAAGACCAAGACCACATTTTGATACGCATTTTGATGGAATTTATCAAATTTCTTGCAAAATTGACCGATGATAAAGACTTTTGAAAAACTTTAGGCCTTGAATATTGCAAAAACTAAGCGTGATAAAGCAGAATGAGTTTGGTTCTTAAACCTCAGGGAGTCTTTATCAATATTTGGAATATTTTCTCAAAGCTTAATGTTTTTATAAGAGGTTGAATATACGTTTCGATATTATTTTCATATTTCATACATTTGGCCAAAAAAATTATTCTACTCCAGTAGCCGAGATAACAACGTTAATGAAAAACCAAAATATTTATCAAACATGGTGCTAAATTTTAACACCGGTGGATACCTCCTATTGCAGTTTCTGCTTAATGCAGAGGATTTCAAATATCTGGTAAAAAAAATCTCCATATTTATGCACCCCATATACTTCCAAATTTAATTCTACATCAAAATTCAAATCTACAGTATTACTACAGAGAAATTTACCTAAAACTCTCAAAAAAGAATCAAATCAAAATACTATGGTTCAAGAGATAACCACTTTTGGAAATTTTTGGTGGCCATAACTTTTTGAAGGTGGGAATTGAAATAGTTATTACATGCCTCAGAGGCCTGCGTTATCCAAATACCCGCTTACCCGAAATGTTCACTCAATAGCATCTCCATTTTACAAGAAACTTGAGCATTTGCAGGATCAAGGAATATTATTGAACTGCGAGCACTCCACAACTCAGATCAGATTCTGTTGGGATATTTCTAAATTCCCATACATATTTCCATTCCATTTCCAGTGGTTGCTTCTATATATTTCATTCCATTTCAACCTTCACAAAGACCAAAATATATTATAGATAGATAGATAGATAGATAGATAGATAGATAGATAGGTATAGATAGATAGATAGATAGATAGATAGATAGATAGATAGATCTTCTAGGAGCTGTAAGACCTTGACGTTGGTGAAGTGGCATAGTAGC